>VMBQ01010170.1:0-16325 GCA_007657795.1 Dreissena rostriformis | reverse complement strand
AGTCCGGACACAGTGGCGCCGTTGAAAATGCACTAATTGACCCTATGACCTAGTTTTTGACCCGGCATGACCCATATTCGAACTTGGCCTATATATCAACTAGATGCAACTGCTGACCAAGTTTGGTGAAGATCGGATGAATACAAATTGAAATAGAGTCCGGACAAAGTGGCCCCTTTGAAAATGCACTTATTGACCCTATGACCTAGTTTTTGACCCGGCATGACCCATATTCGAACTTGGCCTAGATATCAACTAGATGCAACTGCTGACCAAGTTTGGTGAAGATCGGATGAATACAATTTGAATTAGAGTCCGGACAAAGTGATGCCTTCCGCCCGCCGCCCGCCCGCCCGCCAAGGGGTTTCACATAATACGTCCCGTATTTTATACGGGCGTATAAAAAGTATATATTTTTCCCAAATGACAAACTAAGATTCCCATTGAAGGTTTCCAACCAAAAATTAATTGTTGTGTGTGGATAAAATGCAACATTTAGTTAATTTCCCGATCCAGCTCTAATAAATATAATATTGAAAATACTTATTGTCAATTTTTAAGTATTTGTTAGCAAAAGACATTAACAAATTTCCCAATTTAAGTCAAAACCACACAATTTTTCCCAATGGCCCTAAAAAACGAGATCCTTGTGTAAGGCGTCCATTGTCAACATCAGTGGCAATGTGCAGCGATGTCATCATGGATATACATGTCTAGGACATTAATAGCTCACCTGTCACGAAGTGACATGGTGAGCTTATGCGATAGTGTGATGTCCGTCGTGTGTGCGTCTCTCCGTCAACAATTTGTTTGTGTAGACAGTAGAGGTCACAGTTTTCATCCAATCTTTACGAAATTGAGTCAGAATGTTAACCTTGGTGAAATCTGGGTTGGGATTGTATTTGGGTCATCTGGGGTCAAAAACTAGGTCACTAGGTCAAATAATAGAAAAACCTTGTGTAGACAATAGAGGTCACAGTTTTCATCCAATCTTTATGAAATTTGGTCAGAATGTTTATCTTGATTAAATATGGATTGGGATTGTATTTGGGTCATCTGGGGTCAGAAACTAGGTCACTAGGTCAAATCATAGAAAAACCTGTGCAAACAAGGGAAGCAACTAATGCATGTACCTTTTCTAAATAAGTGTTACAGCATTTGTCTCCCTTGTAATTTATGTAAATTTTACCAAATGTAATGCTAACTGCATTTTTGTAATGCATTGTATCAATAAACCTCAGTCAAACAATGAAATTAAGGTTGCATTATCTCTACTTAGTTTTGAATCTGGTTTAAGTGAAAAGTTCTGTCACCTTAAATTGTTGCATATATTAGATACCCAGGTGGAAATGGTTTTGCATCATGACCAGTGAGGAACGGTTTGTTGGCTATAGGAAGTTTCTTAACAGGAGATTATCCCACATTGCTTATTATGTAACTTGGTCAGAACATTAAAATTTTGTGAGATATGGATCCTGTCAATGAAAAACATGGATGCCATTAGGCGAGCCAATTTTTTTCATGTGGCATTAGTAAAACCATTTGTACCCACTCATCCTGAAACTTTCTCAGAGCATTAAACAATTCTATGAGCCTCGCTCTGTGAAAAGGGGGTTTAATGCATGTGCGTTAAGTAAGCAATGAACAAGGCCTTGTAAAAAAAGGCCCTCTTGTCATTAGCTTGTGAGCTTAGCTGGTTGTTAACTCCATGTTCTGGTTTTACAAGTTACAGTTACATTTAATTAAATAAAGTACAAAAGACTTACCTTGTATATAATTTTTTTTTTATTAGTTTAGTCAGGTAGCGTTCAGGACTTTTAACTTCGGTACACTACAGGGCCAGTATTTACAAAGTTCCTTTGGCTAAACTTTCCTTAAATTCTTAAAATTCCTTAAGTCTCTGGCATTGTTGAATAAAAGATTAAATGTTTCCAACAAGTAAATATTGCTAAAAGGATTACTCTTATACTAGCAGAAAATGGTTATTAATTTATTTTTTTGAAAAAAACGTCACAATGTTTTTCATTAAGTTCAGCAGAAGTTAAAATTTCTCAAGGGAGTTGGTGAATACCAGCCCGGTTAATACCCAGTCAATAAAATTGTTCCTGCAATAAGATGCTATTTTATGTTGAAATATAAATTGAATAATACGCGGCTAGCTTTGAATAAATTAACTTTTAAAACCATAATCACAAGACTGTGCTCATTTTCTGTCTGTAATCTGACTATAAATGAGTCAAAAAGACTTCATTTTACTGCATGTTTTTTGTATTTCAACGCAGGTAATGTTCTAAAGAACAGTACTTGGTGAGATGT
The DNA here is from genome assembly GCA_007657795.1 of Dreissena rostriformis. NCBI lineage: Eukaryota > Metazoa > Mollusca > Bivalvia > Myida > Dreissenidae > Dreissena > Dreissena rostriformis. The sequence continues at coordinate 14,009 of VMBQ01010170.1, read as the reverse complement.
GTTACAGGGTAGAATATTACATTTGGTTCGAGTCGAGCTTTATTAACCCCCTGTATACTGGGTCGGTAAAGAAGCATGAAAATAATCTGAAGACCATGATTAGCCTTGTAGGGTTGACATTGGTTGTGGTGTCTGCACATATTTGTAACAGGTTGTCTTGTAAACTTAAAAGTGATTCACCAACCAATATACCAGTATGTGAAATTAAAGATGGACTCGTTGTCACAACCTTTGAGCTAAAAAGTCTGTTGCTTTGACATTGATCTATTTGGATGTTAAAGTTGGAATTTAACCCTCTGAGCTGGTACATGTGCAAATCCTTGTTTTCAAGTCAACAATTTTGCATAGTTTTTTACAAGTGTAACTTTGGTTACAGTTACAATCCAGGTTAGAGAACCAAAAGAACTGGATGACCTTTGACCTACGAAACCAGTGATTTTCATGCAAGTTTCCTTTAGACAAACATTTAGTTTTATGACATGTTATGGTCAAATCTCTTCATTCGTTTCCAAGTAAATAGCCCTGTTTAGCAAGGCAATAATTATGTCCTTAAACAGATGTTTAGTAAAATTTCACCGAAGTACCTGGTTCATGTGGGCAACGCTCAATCTGATTGTGGATCATACCTTTGAAGTCCATAAAAGGCCAATTTACATTAGATATTGTGTAAAAGCACTAGGAACAGATGGGTGGACAGTCAGCAACACACAATATTTTATGAGTTGACTACTACTCCACTTGTATGTTGCATAGTGCCTACAATCTGTTCAGAATGTAAGTTGGGCGAGTGAACTTTATTTAGTATTTGGCAAAACCCTATGCATTATGATATTAATTTTTTTAATGGAGAATATTATTTGTAAATAAGTACTTCTCATTTCATTATCATACTGATAAAATATTTATTTTGTTTTCATGTGTGTACTGTTATTACACAGAAAATGTCCTACTGTAGAACTTTGGCATGATCATGATCAGCTTAATGATTGTAAGAGGACTGAAAACAGCAGTACATGTTTAATGAATGGATTAAGGAACAACAAACATTCATTTCCCTGAAGTCGAACAGGTCTAAGCAACGACATAAAAAGCTCCAGTTTGTTTACATCTAAAACCTTGTGTGGTGGTTTAATTTAATTGAGACTCATTCTGGGAAAATGATTTGAATGCATGTGCATAAAGTGTCGTCCCAGATAAGCCTGTGCAGTCCACACAGGCTAATCCGGGACAACACTTTCTGCCTAGACTTGATCTTTATTTAGAAGAGTTTTCCTTTAAACAAAAAATCTATAAAAGCAGAAAGTGTTGTCCCTGATAAGCCTGTGCAGACTGCACAGTCTAATCTGGGATGACACTTTATGCATAGCTTAAAGCCCCGTTTTTCCAGAGCGGGGTTCATTTCTTTTTGTCTACTGAATGTAATTAGTCATGTAACTGACATTTTTATACATTTGTACTTTTTTCCCTTTTTGTGTTTATTAAGGTGACTTATATCAACTGTTAAAATATTAAGACAACCTTTTTGGTAAAAATAATGTTTTTACCAAATGTTTAAAATTGACATGAGTCACATGTCATTTTCTGAATGTAAAAAGTAGTGTAACTGAAATTTTGTAAATTTTTCAGAAGAAGCAAAAACTGTTACTAAAATAATAAACATGTTTCCATATTCCAATTTTCTGATATAAAGTATTATAATAAAATTTTAAAAACAAAACAAAACTCCAAATTGAGATGTCTTTTTATGCTCCCCATATATATATATATATATATATATATATATATAATATATATATATATGCGGAGCATATAGTTGCCAGTTTGTACTTCCGTACATACTTCCTTCCTTCCTTCTGTCACACTTTTTTATTAGTTTCTCATAGCGCCTTCAATATTTTACCGATCTCTTTTATATTTGGCATGTAGGTACCTTGCATGGACCTCTACCTTTTGATGAGGTTTGAGGTCACTGGGGTCAAGGTCATCGAGGCTAATAATAGATTTTCTCAAGGTCACATTTTTTTTTTTCACACAATTAACCCATATATCGACAAAGCATCATAGGGAGCACCCATCAGTTTTACTGATATCCTTGTTTAAAACAATAAATAAATTAGAACGGAGAAGTTACCATAATTTCAACACTGAAATATTTTGAATGCCAAAAATATCGTAAGTGCTCTTACGGTATTTCGTATATATATGCGAAATATGTATTCCTGACCAATTTACAAAATGTCAGTTACCCTAGTTATTACATTCAATAGACGTTTTGATGAACCCTAACAAAGAAGCTAAAACAACCACATGCAAAGCTTCAGTTTTATTCCTTCCACAAACCTTGTGTGGTGGTATAGTTTAATTCTATAATTTCATCTACATCAGCACACTTTATGTATCACAATGTGTGGACGGAATGCATTGGCAAGTGTTTCATAATAATGGCAAAATATTTTACGTGCATGTACAGTAAAGAGATTATTGCTCATTTTTTTAAATAATATTTCAATATTCAACGACAGTTTAAAAGAGCATGGTCAGTACTAGTGATAAACGAGCCTCGCTCATGTGTGTAAAGTGTTGACCCAGATTAGCCTGTGCAGTCTGCACATGCTAATTTGGTATTACACATTCCTCCCAAACTGGATTTTCGCTAAAAAGAGACTTCCCATACTGGAAAGTGTTGTCTCTGATTTGCACAGGCTAATTTAACAACCTTTCAGCACATGCTTTAAGCCCTGGGAGGCTCATATTTATGTTTCATAACTTATTCATATAATCCAGTTTACACTTGGCTCCTTAACATTATTCAATACAAGTCTAGCAGTCATTTATCAATGTCAAAGAAGTGAATGGAAGATGTCACCTCAAACAATCAACTGGAAGGAAATGTTATAAGGCATCTGGATGTTGCTGCATAAGTAAATGCTCATTGCCACTGATGTAACATTGAACTTGTTAAAGGACACAATATAATATGAAGAAATTAAAAAAATTAACAACACAGTGAAATACAAAAAATAAAGTATAACATTTGTGAGACTTTCATGTGTAATTAAGCTTCAACACAAAGCATCATGTGCAATTTAAAATTGGTCATTCATTGTTTCAACCCATGAAACATAACAAAGTACAAGTGATGTGTTTGTCAAACACTATGCCCCCTTTTGAGCGATTTTGACCCATATCTTTGACCATGAAGGATGACCTTGACCTTTCACCACTCAAAATGTGCAGCTCCATGAGATACACATGCATGCCAAATATGAAGTTGCTATCTTCAATATTGCAAAATTTATGACCAAGGTTAAAGTTTTGGCACACACACATACAATGACAGACAGGCCAAAAACAATATACCCACTCTTCTTCGAAGAAGGGGGCATACAAATTATCAACAATATTCACAGTTTCACTGTTATACTATTTCCGGGTCTTAAACTAAACAAACTAAATTCATCTTCCAACCTGAAAGACTCATTTTTTTTTAAATTACTAATGATTTTGAGGTCATGATATAATTATTCCCACAAAATTTTCCTCTTAAACCTTTTTTTCAGTGTAAACATACAATGTACAAACATAACATAAAAAGACATTTTGTTGGTCTCCCTTGTAAAAATAATTTATCTGACCAACCGTGAATTCAAATCCATCAAATCAATCATCTACCAAAACCACTATGAAAACTTCAGACTAAAAAGCACATTTTGAACATGATTTTCGGGCATAAAAATATAGACAATAAGTGTCGTGTTCTGAGAAAACTTGGCATAATTCATGTGCGTAAATTGTCATCCCAGATTAGCCTGTGCAGTCCACACAGGCTAATCAGGGACAAATATTTCCGCTTGTATGGAATTTTTCGTTTAAATGATGTCTCTTCTAAGCGAAAATCCAGTTTAGGCGGAAAGTGTCGTCCCCGATTAGCCTGTGCGGACTGCACAGGCTAATCGGGGACGACACTTTACGCACATGCATTTTGCCCAGTTTTCTCAGAACACGACACATAGCAGAATGTAAGCTCAATGGTAATGTCATGGTTGTAAGTTAGTCTTGTATAAGAATAATATATACATGAATAATGCTCTCAAAAAATATACAATACAAAATATCCTAAAGTAACACAAACTTCTATTGAAACAAGCACATTCGGTGAATTGATATCCCCTGCTGATACTTGTATAGTATCCGAGACATAGCCCTGAAAAATTACATCATAAAAAAACAACAAAAGGCAATAATTCTTACTAAAGAAAGTGTCGAGTAATAGTTTTTGTGCATGGCACTTCTACTTATTGATAGCTAAACACCCATGAAGTTTCATGTTTATATCTTATATAATTTCTGAGATATAGCCCCTATAAATTTGTGAAAGATCAACAGACAACGCCAAAACTATATCCCTGCGCCTTCAGCTGGGGATAATTATAACTATGATATTTACTATTCAATTCAAAACGCGTGCTGGTAAACCAGACCTTACACTGATGTGACAAGAACAAACCCTCGCTATCTGAATAACAGGAGATTTCTAGACCGCGCCCCCGACCTGTCGTCACTACGACGTATACCGGTATCCATTGTCCGATGCTTCATGTGGTACAACCGGTCCTTGAGGTCGTGACGTTTTAACAGATCCTGGATGTACGCACTATCATAGTCCGAGTACTTGGACAGAGGGTCGTGGTAGCGGTCCTTCAGGCGACTGTTTTCCTTGCCATACATGTCAAAGGACACTTTCTTCTTGGGAGTATCACCGTCTTTTTTCTTTGTGAGGCAGGAAGACGGAGCATCACCCGATAAATCTGCAACACAAATTGAATTGAATAAAAGAGAATCCACTTTAGACATTTAGAAAATTCAATACCAGCAGCGCTCTGGCAAAACAGGGCTTAACGCATGTGTTAAGTCTCATCCCAGATAAGCCTGTGCAATTCGCACAGTCTCATCCCAGATAAGCCTGTGCAGTGTGCACAGGCTAATCAGGAATGACACTTTCAGCTTTAATGGAATTTTTCGTTTAAACAAACTCTTCTTAGCAAAAATCCAGTTTCGAGCCTGATTATCCTGTGAAGACGACACTTTACGAACATGAATTACGTCCTTATTTCCTCATTGTGAGGCTCAATTCAAGTGAATCCACTTTAAAAACTAAGACAATTCAATATACAGTGGTTGATATGGAAACTTCCATAAAAGGCATAGGTCATGTAAAGATGAAGTCTGAACTGGACTTGATATTTTATGTTTTTCTTATCCTGAATTTACAGAAGTCAGTTTGCGCTTGAATGGCCAAAATGCTCAACTCTATCGCAGAATAAACAAGACTATTGCCAAGCAACAATGTCCCCTACCGGCTCCGACATTGTCAGATTATTTTTTTTGTTTATATATATTTGTTGCCATGGCAACCAGAATTTATGATGTGGGAACAAAATGAAATGATGTGCATAATCTCCATATTGCCATCTGTCCATATTTTAAGTTTCATGAAAAAATATGAAGAACTTTTAAAATTATCGCAGGATCCAGAAAAGTGTGACAGACAGACAGACAGAGCGCAAACCATAAGTCCCCTCCGGTGAAACCGGTAGGGGACAATAAATGTGTATTATATCAGCTTTGATCTTAATGAGATAAGAATAGAACGTTCGACTAAGTGTTAAGCAATATCTTTGTAATGAATGTAGACTGAACTTCAAAAAACTGACATGGAGAATGTACTTAAACGTAAAAGTGACCACATATCCATCATTTATGCAAAAAACTTGGTTACAATAACAGTTTAATTGATTAATAACTGACTGCAGATGCATACTGAGCACGGTTAAAACATTAGTGAACCAGGCATGCAGTGAATAGTCTCGTTTTCAGTTAACATCATGCTTTTAATAGCTAAAAACAATAATATGTGAAATAAACTTACAGTAACTGAGCACAGTTTTGTAGAAGATGATAACAACATTTTTACATATGATAGTTAACCGGGAAAGAACGTGCATTTAATGAATAACATGTGCTGCAAGAAAACTAGAAAACATAAATTAAGGTGACTTACAGATTCAATGCTTCGTGCAAACAGAGTGATTATTATCATAACTTTCCAAAAAGAACTTAATTGAACTTACCAGTTTTTTAAAACAGGTAACACAAAAATATTGGTAAGCAGTAAGCCAATAAGAACAAGTTAAATATCATCAAGCACTTTTTGCAATGAAATGTCAAAACTTCAAATCACAAACTGATAAAAAAAAATCAACTAATGAAGGAATACTTAATATGCAAAAGCTAATTACACATTTTAGCAAAATGTCAACTCATGAAGGAACACTCAATTCTAATGCACATTACAAATTTCTGAAAATATCTCTCATATATAAAAATATCTCTTATATATAGAAAGAATAAATAAGCACAATCCAAGTCAGTTGTAGAAGAAACACAACCAATTGTGAGCAAAAAGCACAGGACCATTTGTAGATATCACTCCTTCCTATTGTAGTGTGGTTTCATAGGTTTGACACGCTGTACGGGGGAGAGCAGGCCCTGTGTTTTACCTGACATGGCAGCCGCCCCATCTCCACGAAGCAGCTTGTCTGTATCCAGGCGCATCTTGAGCTCATAGTCCAGCAGCAATGACTCCGCCCTGAATAGTACATAGAAACAGGCTAAATGCTTGTGCGTAAAGTGTCGTCCCTGATTAGCCTGTGCAGTCAGTACAGGCTAATAAGGGGATAAGCCTGTGCAGTCCACACAGGCTAATCAGGGATGACAGTTTCCGCCTACACTGGATTTTTGTTTAGAAGAGATCTCCTTTCAATGAAAAATTCCATAAAAGTGGAAAGTGTTGTACCAGAATAGCCTGTGCAAATCACACAGGCTCATCAGTGAGGACTCTTTCCACCTAAACATGATTTTCAATTAGAAGAGACCTCCTTAAAATGAAAATTCCATAGAAGCAGAGTGTCTTCCCTGATGAGCCTGTGCAAACTGGGACGACACTTTACGCACATGCTTTCATCCCATTATTTTCCCAGAATGAGGCTCATATAGCTCTCTGATTGTATGAGGTGCGTCATGCGAAAATGGGCCTAAGGAAATATCTGAACAGTGTAGCTCCAGACAGTGGACAGAGAAGATCTTGACCATAGACTGCGCAAATTCATAATATCCATATAGCGCTGTTGTGCGACAATTGGCCTTAAGACGTATCTGAACAGTTAAGCTTCAGACATGCCTCTGCATCTGTATACTCTGATGAGAAATTATAATGTCCGGTAATGAGACCAAAAAACCTTGCGTGACTTTCCAAACGACAGGGTGGCTCCTGAACAGACTAGCCTTGAGCTACGCTGGCTGCATATGGCATAATACCCATTTTTATATGACACGGCTTGTATCATACTTACAATTAAAATATTCTCCAAACATGTTTGGGTCCATTTTTGGCTAATTAGTAATGGATACATGTGCATGAAAATGGTGTCAACAGACTTTTTTCCCCCAAATCATATCATTTTTTTTTTCAGAAAATGAATGTTGAACCCTGCAATTATTCCACTATTCAGACAAGATTATCAAAATTTGAGAAAAAAACTCTTTCATTAATAAATATTCAGAGTGTTTTTTTTATAGATATGCCTTGTTTAAAATGACTTCTAATTGAATTTATAATTTGTCAAGATGTATTTTCACAATTGTAAAAATTGACTAAATGAGCCGACAGCATATAAGCAAAGTGTTTAAATAAATTATAATTATTTACTGCATAATAATATTATTATCACACAAATAATACCTAGAATATTTCTCTTCTGCCAGTTTCTCCCTTACAGACGCACATTTCTCTTTGTCTTCAACCAGCTTTTCACGGAGGTTCAGTTCTTTTTCACGACCTAAAAATAAGTACATTTTTTTTCATCAACTGAAAATCCCAAGGGAGAACAAAGTCGGCATCAATAAATTTCAAAAGGTATTGTTTTCTTTTCAATTAGTTTTTATGAGGCTGGTTGCATGTCTGAATTTATCTGACATCTACATTACATTTCAGCCCTTTTAAGACTATTGTCAACATATTAATATAGACAGATTTAATAAATTTTGTTTTATTGAAAAATTGTGCATTTAATTCTCAATTTAACTATTCCATTTTGAAATTTTCTTTCAAACTGATGATTAAGCTCCATGAATATTTCCAGATTTTTGTTCAAACTCCATGCAGAGATTTTTCAAAACTTTTTCCCTGTTTACCATTGAAGGTGGTCAAGAGTGGGTTTTTAAGGACCTCTCTCCTGTTGCAAAATTAAAAAACACATAGAAAAACTAATTTATTTTGCCTGGTTCTGGGAAAACTGGGCTTAATGCATGTGGGTAAAGTGGTGTCCTAGATAAGCCTGTTGAGTCTGCACGGGCTAATCTGGGACTACACCTTCTGCCTAAACTGGATTCTTGCTTAGAAGAGACTTCCTTAAGAGGAAAAAAAAGTGGGAAGTGTCATTTCTGATTAGCCTTTGCAGACTGCAAGGCTAATCTGGGACGATACTTTACACACATAAATTAAGCCCAGTTTTCCCAGAATGAGGCTCAAAATAATTTTGATTCATTCATCCTCAACTCAGGTGCTATTTTACTAACATTCCAGTACCCTCTGTAATTCATTCATCCTCCAACAAGGTACACTACTATACTAACGGTCCAGTTCTCTCTGCCTGTCCTCCAGGTCCCGCTCCCGGTCCCGTAGCTCCGTCTCCCAGGCCCGTAGCTCCCCCGGGCCCTGCTGCTGCCCGGACAGCTTCCTCTCCATACGGGACCGACGCCCGGACACGATAGGGTCCGCTAACAGCTCCTCAATACTGGGTCTCTGGGATACCTGGGGAAAAACAGAATGTATTTCAAAAATTGACATGAAAACCATATTTAACATCTCAAAAAACAAGAGCGTTTGACTATTCATCAGCTTTGACAGTCTTATCTTCATTTATAGTGTGGGCCTCTCAGTATGCTTGTTTCCACTGTCAAGTTTTGAACCAGGTTTTCCGAAGGAAAAAACTGGTTATTAGATTGGCGAATGCGGGCGGGCTGGCGGGCTGGCTGGCGGGCGGGCGGAACAAGCTTGTCCGGGCCATAACTATGTTGTTCATTGTCAGATTTTAAAATCATTTGGCACATTTGTTCTTCATCATTGGACGGTGTGTCGCGCGAAAGAATTACGTCAATATCTCCAAGGTCAAGGTCACACTTTGAGTTCAAAGGTCAAAAATGGCCATAAATGAGCTTTTCCGGGCCATAACTATGTCATTCATTGTCAGATTTTAAAATCATTTGGCACATTTGTTCACCATCATTGGACGGTGTGTCGCGCGAAAGAATTACGTNTTTACAACCGCAACTTGCTTACCCACAATGCACTTTTTTTTTACTGCGGAGTGCAGCTTATAGTTACACAACCATATAGGCTTATTCGTCCAGAACTACTTCTCATGCTCAGGTACACACAATGACCGCATTGCTGCTTCGTTATAGATATCGACCTTTCCTCTATATGGCACGGAGGGGAATACATGTGTGTTTTAAAGCATTTTGTTGGTCATGTTATAAATAGAATCTTGCATTAGTGGTCATTTTGTATTGAATTTATTAAACTTGTCATCTAAATGAAGATAAAAAGTCGGCAAGCCTCGTTTTTATCTTCATTTAGATGACTCGTTTAATAAATTCAATACAAAACGACCACTCATGCAAGATCCTATATATAAAGTGTCAGCAATGACTCCGCCCTTAATAAATAGAACAGGGCTTAAAACATGTGTGTAAAGTTTTGTCCCAGATTAGTCTGTGCAGTCCAAACATGCTATTCAGGGATTACACTTTCATGTTAACCGAATTTTCGCTAATAAAAGACTTCCCCCTAACGAAAAATATCAGTAAAGCACAAAGTGTTGTCCCTGATTAGCCTGTCAGTGTGTGGACTTCACAAACTAATCTGGGACAAGACTTTCAGGCATTAAGCCCAGTTTTCACAATATTTGGCTCATATACTAAAATTTTGGTTTTATTTCATTACATATGTGTGTGACGCAACTCTTAAAGCAATATAAAGCATCCATCTAGTTAAAGGCATGACCAAACCTCCACATGGAGCATCTTGGAGATGACGTTGTTGAGGTCATCAGACAGGACCGCTGGGATACGACTGAAGTCACCGAGGCGTATCTTCCTGTTCAGTTCAGTCTGGTTGGAGGCGGTGAAGGGGGGATGGAGGGCACAGAGCTCATATAGCACACAGCCCATCGACCAGATGTCACTCTTCTCGTTGTACGATTGATTGTTGACAAGTTCCTAAAAGTAAACAATTGTTGACAAGTTACAAATAATTCTACCACAGTCGCGCACCAATAACCAACGCACGCACATAAGAATGAGATGCGAGCTTACCGTGGGTTATTACCCTGATATACCAACAGTTGTTTCCTCGCACAGCGCGTGAATACATTCTACGGAATAAACTTTAAAAAATTGCTTCTTAAAGTACTTATAACCGAACTAACGCACTGGAAACAAAGTTAATTTTAATTTTTCTGTATATAAAATAAGTTTTAACAAGAAGAAAAGACACATTTAAGCTGTGTTATTAAGGGATCTAGTTATTATTTGGATTAAGTAGCATATAATTCGGACACTATATTTCGGATGTTATTGAAAAACATTTTCGTGGTGGAATTGTCGTAGAATCGAAATAATCGACGGGTAACCGTTGGTTATTGCGGTAATAACCAACGGTATGTTGTTCCGATGCTTGTTATCAAACCACTCGGGCTACGCCCTCGTGGTTAAATTCCTACGCATCAGAGCTCCATACTGTTGCTTATTACCGCAATAACCAACGGTTACTCGTTGATTATTTTTTTAAATATATTATTGTTCACAAGTTCCTAACAAGTATATGATTGTACAAGTTTTTGTTGTTATTTTTCCACACAAAAATGTATGCACTGACTTACCATTAATGGAAAAATCAAGCGTCGTGGTTAATTAAATAAGTGTAACGGCGACAAGGATTTGGGAATTAAGGCAGAGCAGCAATGGGTAACAAAAACAACAGGAAAATACCAGTAAATAAAATAAAATTCATATTTGTTTGTTATTGATGTGCTTATAATCACCATTACACCCCTGAAAAATACCACTGATATCAGTACCACCATCAAAACTTACAGGGCTCATATAATAAGGTGTCCCCACATAGGTATTAGCAAAGCTGGTCTCCAACTTACCGGGCTCATATACGGTGTGCCCATGTAGGTATTAGCAAAGCTGTTCTCGTGACAAAACTTACCGGGTTCATATTATACGGTGTTCCCACATAGGTATTAGCGAAGCTGGTCTCGTGACAAAACTTACCGGGCTCATATTTTATAGTGTGCCCACGTAGGTGTTAGCGAAGCTGGTCCCGTGACAAAACTTACCGGGCTCATATAATACGGTGTGCCCACGTAGGTGTTAGCGAAGCTGGTCTCGTGGTGTAGCACCCTGGCCAGCCCAAAGTCTCCCAGCTTAACGTTCCTGTCCGTGTCGAGGAACACGTTGGCGGGCTTCATGTCTCGATGCAGCACGGCGCGCCCATTCTTGCGCTGGTGACATTCCTGTAGAGCCTGCGTCAGCTGGATCAGTATCTTCCAGATGAACTCCTCATCAAGGTATTGTCTACAAACACACAGACACCGACAGAGTCAGACTAAGCATAATCTATCAGTTGGCTTTCAGATTAATTGCAAGTCAGATGCTATACATATTTTTAATTTTCTGAATTTTAGTCAAAACAATGTGATTTAACCCAATCCGAAGGCCACTGGCCCTATTCCCAAAATGATGAAAAACATTGTAACTGCCAATGTGACTGTCTGACATAACAGGGCTTTTTCTAACCATTTTGGAAATATGACCTTTACCAGTGAAAGTGGAATTTAAGCTTCAATTTTAAATAATTTGGGGAAAAAATAGTATTGTTTTATTCAAAACAGATTACCCATCACGTTTGTGTTTAGCAATGATGGTAGCGAGGTCGCCTCCCTTGCAGTACTCCATGATGATGTAGATGGTGGTCCTGGCCCGGTCGATGATCCGGTCATAGTACTTGACGATGTTCGGACTGCGCAGCTCCCTCAGCAGGTTCACTTCAGACACCAGCATCTGTTTCTCAGTCTCTGACATGGCTCCATAATCAAGCTCCTTCCACACCAGAACCTGTGTGGGAATATGTGTCGTGTTCTGAAAAAACTGGGCATAATGCTTGTGCGTAAATTTTCATCCCAGATTAGCCTGTGCAATCCGCACAGGCTAATCAGGAACAACAATTTCCACTTTTATGGAATTTTTCGTTTAAATGAAGTCTCTTATTAGCGAAAATCCAGTTAAGGCGAAAAGTGTCGTCCCGGATTAGCCTGTGCGGACTGCACAGGCTAATCTGGGACGACACTTTACGCACATGCATTATGCCCAGTTTTCTCAGAACGAGACACATGTATGGTACCTCTATACAAATTATTTTATTCATTACTGCAAATCTGCATTACTTTTAAAGATGCGTTAGAACATTTTTCTTATTTAATTTATGAAAATTATATAAATCCACCTTTAGCTGATATTTTGTGAACATTTTTAGGAGTTCACATGTCCGTCCAGTCAGACACCAAGATTGTTCACATAATTACCAAAAAAGAGTTTAAGACACTTGAAATGATACAATAGTATGATATTTGTGTTCAGACGCAACTTCCGTATTCATTATATAGGTAATTCCAAGTTTCATGTGTGCGCAGACATATTCAATTAATTATGGGATATACTCTGTAGCACGTTGTATTACGGTTGTAAAGTTAAACAAAAAGGGGATAATCAGAAATTATTGAAAATTATTATCAGTAAAAACTTGATTCAGCGAAATCATTGTTTGCCATTCATTTAAAGGACAGTGAAAGTCGAATGATTTCCATGGTGACCTGCTTACCTTGCCATCTCTTTTTCTTTTTATCTTTTTGCATGTTCCATAAGATCCTGTTCCAATTGTGGATATCACTTCAAAATCATCTAGGGCAGTCTTCGAGTTTGACCTTAAAACAACAAACCAAATATAGACATATAAATCATAAAAAGTCTTTTAAAACTCAGAAAAAAACAACAACAATAATCTATTGTTGAGCTAAAGCTCACTTACAGGGCAAGGCATCTTCCCACACTCAAATATTGCACGTAAAATATAGTTCTGGCTACCATAACTTAAAATGTTGCTCTTCATATTTTCTGACAATAGAACAGGTTTAGTCAGTACTGTAAAACCTGTTCGCTCATAGCCCTTATAGTGACCAGCTCATACTGTAATGTCTTCGACGTATGACCTCTCTATATAAGGTGGAATTTCAAAGTGCTATATAATATATAAACAGTATAAATTAACAGTTTTTGTTTATAAAGAATATACCAGGAAAACTTAAGTCACACACCCAAGTTGGCAGCCAAGTGTCACAGGGATCTGAGTGGGGACACTATAACGGCTGTTTGAGACACCAAACGACAGGATCACGTTCCAGCGATTTTTTTCCTTCTTTGTAAAGTACCGGAAAACGGCACTTTCCCAATCTCGGAAAAATTACAAATTTCCCTATTGAAGGTTTAGAAAAAAAATAAAAAAATATATATTTTTAAATAAAATGCAACTTTAGTTAATTTACTTATGCAGCTCTATGGCTAGAACCTTAGTAAATATAATATATTGACAACTAATAATCAGTTATTCTCAATTTTAAGGTTTTTGTAAGCAAAAATCAAATACACCAATATCCCAATTTGAAGATTTCACGACACAAATTTGTCCAATTTCATGGTTTTCACGACTCGATTTTTCCTTATTTTGAGGTTTTTCGCGACTTAATTTTTCCCAATTTGAACCGGTCCAGGTACTTTTCCCAATTGACCAGTCGCCAAATAAGCGATCGCTCCGCCAACTAGTT
>VMBQ01010169.1:11334-28507 GCA_007657795.1 Dreissena rostriformis | reverse complement strand
TACATTGAGGCTTCTAAAAATGTTAATAACTCAATTTCGCCCATATACCCCATTTTGACCAAAAATCTCAGAACAAGCCACATATAATCAAGATATAGTTCCAGGCCAACGTCCGACAGATGGACGCCATCGCTGCGGAAGAAACCTGACGTATCGGAATCTACCGGTACCTACAATATTTCATATTTCGAAAATTGTGTCGCGTGCAAACGGCCCCAACGGTTGATTCACATTCTGTTCACGTCAATCCGCCGGTCTGACTCGCCGGCGCCGCTCCACGTCAATCAGGGTAGAATATCAACCCAAACGAAGAGGGAATCGGGAAGAGCAACCCGAATTTAATTAAGTTCACGTTTAATTATGTTTCTTAATTTGGCTGAAGAATTGTGAAACTTCAAAAAACAATATCTAGAGGATATTTTTTATTAGCATATTCAAGTCTTTTATCTACAGCATGTAGCCAATTGGATATACTGTACAGGACAAAACATACAAAACATTTAACATAGAAATAATAATGGCTAAGATCACCACCTTTGAGCGGTAAATGAAGAGGACGTGGGTCTAAATCGGTTGATAGGCATGTCAAATCTTACACGTATCCCATAATTCATCACACACACAAAACAAGTGTAAATAAACCTAAACTTGAAAACATTGCAGCTAAAAACGCAGCAATAAAGGAAATTAATAGTGTAATTTACTCATCGGAAATACATCATCAATATAACAGAATTAAAACTTTATGAGTCACGATAGTGTGAAGTTAAAACAAGTATCAGCGGTCTACAATTTTCATTTTGACAACCAAAACGGCTCATACACACAGCATTATTGATTGATTAGATTACAAAGAATACTGTCCCAACAGACAAACGTTGCTTTTTTGTTGAACATACACACATAACAAACTACCTTGACAAAAAGCAGGAAGTTAATCCGAAAATGTCGTTCTGTACACTACTGTTTTGATTATTATGTGCGCTGGGGATCATTTGAACCATTGAAAATTAAAGAAATGCGGACAATCGTGCATTTCATGGAACATTTCGGTTTCAGTTTAATTCAAAATAAAAGTATTGTTTGTTGAAAAAATGCACTACAAAATAAGCGAAACTGTAGTCACAACTTTTTAATCGAAAACTACGACACCGCAAAATGGTTCAAATCTCGTTCCAAGCCACATGTTTGGCAGTGCCGTTAAAACGGTTATAAACGTGAAACATAAAACATTTGTCTGTGTCTCAACAAAGTTTATTTTTACACGTGTTAACTAGTTTTACATTTGATACGAACCTGCGTAGAGAAATATAATGCATTACCCAGTTAATAAAGAGAATATATTTGTTACGTTTGGTGAATGAAAATACAAATCACAAGTGCCATAGCTTTGATAGAACATTATAATATGAAATGAAATTAATCATACACCGCATGCAAATCATTTTCTTTTTATTGTATGCGTTCGATATGTGGAACTATTTCATCATAATNAATTGACGTTTTTTTGGGTGACATAAAAATTATAAAAATTAAATTTCTTAAAATTTAACTTGTGTTCTCCATTTTTTTGGTTGTTTGTGGTTTACTTAAATGGTATATGATATATATTAGCTTATATAATCTCTACATGTTTCCAATTTCATAGGTTATTAATCATTATTATGCAATTAGAGATTTTTCAGTTTTAATGAAAAAGTACATCTTATATAATGGTGAATAAAATCCAAACAAAGCCGATGACCCTATGTTTTTATGGCATTTTTTATTTAGTATTTGTATGTAGTACTTGAATAAAAATGTTGAGCAAAAGTTATAAGATGGAAAAAAATCAGCAAAACTGCCGCAACACCCCTTAATGTTGATTTCAAAAGTATGTGTGTTTATTGCAACAAAATTGGCATATATATTATGTAATGTGGCCCCACATCAACCTCTGAAAACCTAAATATAAACATAGTTTGTTTAAGTGTTACTTTAATTTGGCATAACCTGTATATACATGTCCATATTGATAAACAATCTACAAAACATAAAAGAGGAATGATCTAGTGATATTGTGCAGACAATTTCTGTGAATGCGAATCAAAATTTATGTGGCTAAGAACGAGATTTTGGTGCATTTAAAGTATGTTAAATTTGTAAGTAATATTGGATTACAGACTGATTTAAGAAATACAATAAGATATATATATATTTTCCATTATGTACCAACAAATCACAAATGTCAATCAAAGTGCATTTTTGTAATTATTTAATGAAAAATGACATATTATGTCTGTAATATAACGACCAATAAGTTGAACAAGTCAATAACAACACACTATGAACACAATATATTGCCTTATTATCATCCACACCCAGTCCAAACTGACACTGTACAAGACCAGGTTTCACAAGGATTGACATAATTCATTTGTGAATATATGCAATAATACAAATAAGAGATCACTTATTATCAACCTTTTACAAACACATAATTAATACATCACTGTATCACTCTTTAGTGACTACAGACGTGTCAATAACTGAAATTGAAATTGAGATCTATCTACCATGTTACCATTGCCTAAATAGCGTTTTTTGCTTATTGAACTTAATCTTTTTGAAAAAAAGCACAAATCATTATTTATCATATTATATTCTCAAGATAAAAAATATTCTTTTTTTCAAACATAATTTCAAAAGCTGTAACACCATTATATGCTTTGTCAACTATTAATTGTGTAGTTGATAGTGCATTTCAATAGGGACTTTCAAACTTGTGTCTACAAAAATGATACTGAATCAATACTATTATATTTTGATATCTTCCGGGTTAAACAGACAAGTAAATATCGTCCGTCTACAATTTTCATTTTGACAACCAAAACGGCTCATACACACAGCATGATTGATTGATTAGATTACAAAGAATACTGTCCCAACAGACAAACGTTGCTTTTTTGTTGAACACACACACATAAAAAACTACCTTGACAAAAAGCAGGAAGTTTATCCGAAAATGTCGTTCTGTACACTACTGTTTTGATTATTATGTGCGCTGGGGATCATTTGAACCATTGAAAATTAAAAGAAAATGCGGACAATCGTGCATTTCATGGAACATTTCGGTTTCAGTTTAATTCAAAGTAAAAGTATTGTTTGTTGCAAAAATGCACTACAAAATAAGCGAAACTGTAGTCACAACTTTTTAATCGAAAACTACGACACCGCAAAATGGTTCAAATCTCGTTCCAAGCCACATGTTTGGCAGTGCCGTTAAAATGGTTATAAACGTGAAACATAAAACATTTGTCTGTGTCTCAACAAAGTTTATTTTTACACGTGTTAACTAGTTTTACATTTGATACGAACCTGCGTAGAGAAATATAATGCATTACCCAGTTAATAAAGAGAATATATTTGTTACGTTTGGTGAATGAAAATACAAATCACAAGTGCCATAGCTTTGATAGAACATTATAATATGAAATGAAATTAATCATACACCGCATGCAAATCATTTTCTTTTTATTGTATGCGTTCGATATGTGGAACTATTTCATCAGAATGGCGGAGGGTCCTTTTTGGGTCAAATTATAACATGTCTATTGAACATTAGCACGTGTATTTGTATGCCATGTTTTTTTAAATCCTTTTTGATTTCTATTAAAAGAAAGATATGAATACTTGTACTTGTTAATTGGTCTTATCTACAGAACACATGTATTTCTTTTATTTTCACTGAATGCAAACACAACACATATTTTCACCGTTCGAAAAAGTGGAAAAATCAGTTTTATGTCAACAATACATATATATATTTCATTAATTTACTTAGTTATTTTTTAACAATGCATGGATTATTGAAAACAATATTGATGTTTATGAACACAGCTGACGTTTATGTTCAATGCTAAATTACGATGTATTCAATACGTCACATAAGCAAGTGGCCTTAAAGATCGAATATTGCACTTTTTATTTTAAGATTATACGATGGGCTTTATATTGGTTTGTAGTATATGCGTGACCTCACTAGAAATATACGGCATACAAAATTGACATCGATATGTAGATATATACATACACATCGTATTCATTTACCGATTTCAATTCAATTAATTCAACTTAAATATATACTTTTCATGTCATTTTTCAATATCCTAGCCCATAAATTAGCTGAGGTATTTACAGGTAAATGTACCAATGAGTAGTAACTACATGTATATAATTGATTACGTATAGTACGTATATATTCCTATGATTACTAAGATTTAATTGGAAATAATGTATTTGAATTAACATTTATTAACTTTATAATGTTTATATTACTATTTAGTCTTTCAATAACTAATAACTACCTTGGCATTGCCCAAAAGCAACCAGCACAAACAGTGTGCACAACAAATGCAACGCATCCATTTTGCAGGTTAAACGCAGCACAATCAAATTATTAAAATTGTCTAGCGATTGTGTATGAAAGTTTGCTTGCGTTGAGTACTAAAGGGCCACTAGTTGTTCATAGCAACTGTTTGTATAGTTTATGTTTGGAATGTACGCTGGTAAATGTGTTCACAGTTACGTTTCGGTGTATGTAAATTTGCAAAAATATAACCATTTATAGATGCTGGCCAGCATGACAACCTATGTTTTTTATTAATCAAGTGTTCATTTTCTGAATTTTGAAATTACCACTAGTATGTTATGCGTGTGTACTGGTATGGCAAATGTTTGATAAACTTATAGTCATAGCAAACTCCGGTATGTTCCCTTTAGTAAAACATAAATTCCTTCCATTTAAATGCAACTAGTTTGCAAGGTGAAACAAAATGATAGTGCGTGTCCTTTTGTTGACATATCTTCCTTTTTGTATTTACAGGATACTGTTTCACTAACGCCTTGCGAATTAAAAAGACCAACAAAAACTACTTCCTTATATGAAATTTCCACTTAAGGTAAATAACGTATGAGTTATATTGCGGCTTAACATAGAAATTCATTGAAGTAATATTTCCAGTAGAATATTTTAAACCACATGATGGTACATTTGTTTCAAGTGGCACATCAAATAGTTTTCCGAGATAAATGTATTTTATGTTCTAGGTGTATTTGATTTACTTGTATACAGCCTGGTTAAATAAGTAAATGCGCCTCTTTTGATTTACATTACGCAATTGTTTATCGGTTCTTATTTGAGATACCTTTCAACAGAGTTTATTTAAAATGCTCAAACGAACTACAGAACAATGTAGTGTAGACCATTCCATGCAACTGCCATTATGTATACTGATAATCTGACTTTGTTTCATGATTGGATTAGGAACTATTATCACATATCATCATAATCCAACAAAAAAGGGTTTCCAATAGATGTCTTATGAAGTAACCAAGCATTAACAAAAAGGCAAAACAACTACGTATGTATTTCTTCTAAGATTTGCTTATTGTCTTCGCTGGTGATAAATTAACGTGTTTGATAATACGTGTTAGCAAAATATGAGTGTGTTAACAATGATTGTTTGAACCATTTATTTCACGTCATTTTATGTATGAGTGCAAAATCATATACATGTATATATATATTTATGGAGTTCAGCAGACCTCTTAACAAATATTGGAACCATTTTAAATTTGTGTGGTGATTTCCGACATATATCTAGGTCTCAGAAAACTCTTTTGATCAATCACTGCGTTTGATAATGTTTTAAGTATATTCATTTGTACTTAATTACCGAAGCATGAATAACCTCACAGTATTTGAATGGTGCATTTTACACATTTGTACGTCAAAGTATTCTCCCTTTGTAACTCATATTTATTAGCCGTTTATCATATTTTAAATAGCGGATCCATGAATAGACCATTGGAGTGGCCTAGTGGTTTAAATGGGAAGCACATCGGATATTATACCGACAATACTGGTTTGAATATTGGAACACATAAAATTTATTTATTTAATGTTGTGCACGAATTGAATTGGTTACTTATACTTATAGTCAATGGATACAGACACAAATCCAAAATATGTATGCTATTATATTGCTAGTTTTGAGATTGGTTATACACACAAAAGCAACAGCACATAATTAATATAACAGTTATTAAAATTATATGTTCATGAAAATAAATCTAATAAATGTCATTATCTCGTTCGAGAAATAAAACAATATTACATGTTTGTGTAACGCGAAATATGAAACTAGACCAGATTAACTTGTTATGCATTTCATTTGACATGGCGACCACATCGTTAATCATTACGATATATTCAAGTTTCTGAAAAGTCAATAGTCTACGAAAACTTATTTTTAATATCTCAAAACCTCATAGTGTGGAGTGGCTAGTTGAGATGAGCTAATACCTTTGAAATACACATTTCGGCTATTTGAGGCTTAGTGAATAAGCACTAGAGTTGAGAGAACTTAGTGGATAGGATGATAAACAAAGTTGAGATCTTGTGGATTCGATTATTGGATATTCAAACATGTGGCCATGCTAAGAAAGTGTTTTTATTGACCACACACAAATTATGTATTATATAATAATGTAAGCACCGTTATGAAAAAAGGTCATATTTGTTATAATATGTACTTATAAAAAATGGCAATGATGCACATATTGTTATTTATGTTCAAGTAATTGTAAGCAATATAACATTGACGATACTATTTAGTTAATGAAAATGGTCTCAGTGAAAAAGCTGTTGATAAACACTGTATGTTGAAAACCATTTCTGTAATTCAGCAAATTGCGCTAAAAATGCGATACAAGTATGTGTTCTATATCTTTCTCGTACGAAATCAAATTAGACTAAACATGTTATTGGTGTATGTAACTTATCACAAATGTGATATCTTTTCCGTACGTAAATTGAATGTGAAAAAATCATTGTGTAATACAAGCAATAACATGTGCTACTAACAACACAAAACATGAAATGTTAGTAAACATATCGTTGGCAAACTCTTATACATGAAAGACGAAAAATATATTAAAAATGTGTATGTGTCTGTCAAAACACTATGTAGACTTCTGTCATATAACTACCAAGGGACGCTTATTTGCATTTCAATTAGCACGACATGATTATTTGTATTTACCTTGAGAATGACTATACCATAGTCTTTCAAATACAATCAGTATCCAGAAAAACGCACAAGACATCATTTTGGAAATAATCAGGTTTCATTTGTCAAACTATTTTAATACTAACAAATAAAACAAGACAACATTTTCGCAGTGATGCATGCAAGCATGTTCCAAAATTAACAATGTTTAAAACTTCCTGTTAGGTGTTAAACCAAGTACATGCAAATGAATAGGCAATTATGAATGCAAACTACGAATGCAGTCATCTGTTTTGTTCTTTTCAAGTTTTAAAATCGGATAGTCTCTCTAAACGAGTTAATGTTTGAATCGATACTCTGTTTAAACTACAAAACATGAAGAGTTACGTGGATTTTGAAATGACTCACGGTCGGAAGTTAAGATAAGTGTATTAAATCACTAGTGCATCGCACTCGTTAATTATTCCCTACGCACATAATCTTCCGAACGTGTGTTATTAGAAAAGAAATACTTAACGACGCATTAAATTGATGATAGTTGTATATATATACTATAGTCTCATTCTTCATTTGACGAAGTACATATTATATACACGGTTGAATAATCTTTCAACGGCATTCTGTTATGTTTCTCAAACAAAAAACATAACAATTCAGTTAAGGCTATACAATATAGAATGATCCAACAAAAAAACATATTCTTTTCCTTTTTAATAAACGTTTCGGCTTACGCTTTCGTAAGGATAACACAAAAAAACAAGACTTTTTTAAGGCTATACAATTTAACTTTCATAATATTTTACACGTCATTATAAAACATCGTTTCATGATTTGATTAGTAACCAGCATCACACATTACGATGATCCACAGCAAAAGAAAATATAAGACAATACATTTGATATGAAGTATTTTAGCATTAACAAAAAGGCCAAACAACTATCTATGTTTTTAAATATACTTATTGCGTATTATCTTCGTTAAAGTTAAAGTTTAGCGTTTGAAAGCATTAGGAAGGAACATAAAAAGTGTTTTCTTATATATATATTGAAGTAAACTAGCCGCCTTCTCAAATAGTGAACCATTGTTAAATGTTCGATGATTTTAGGCATTTAAACTATACTCATTTACACGTTAAAGTATTATCCTGTGACCACACGTATTGATTAACCGTTGGTCATATTTAATCTACCAGATCCAAGTTCCAAGATTCAAGTTGCCGAGTGGCTTGAATAGGAGGCAAACCTGATTTTAAACCGATGATTCTGCATTGAATACCGGAACACATTAAACGTTTATATTAATGTTGTACACGAAAACAATCTCTAAAGAGATATAAAACACGTTAAAATGGTTGGTTAGTGTAAGGAGCAATATACAACTAGGTTGTTTGCCTTCATAGTTAAGCGGAAAGTAAAAACAAACATTGTGTATTAAATACTCTGATTAGATATTATATATAAAAGGTTGTATTTGATTCTCTATAACCGAAGAATGTCGTCAAGAACAATAACGCATTAAACAGCGCATAAGTATCATTCTTTGGCAGACGCACTTTACAGTGTTACACCGGTTGTAATTCAAACAATGTAAACGTTCAATTTGTCAATGTGTAAAATGGTAAAATGATCTAACGAATGTTACAGAGATTATTTTTAAATTGCTATTTTTGCAAACTGTTTGCTAACACCGTCATGCAGCAACGTTGTCACTACATATTTCCGAAGTATATCAGTGTACATGCCCTCTAGAACTGAAAACACAAGCAATGTAAGGCCTGTCTTGACCAAAGCCAGAAACTTGCTAGAACAATGGTTCTTTATTACGAGTACACATTGGTTTAACTTGTTTGTTGTAACGCATGTATTTCAACCTGAACGTATTCTAGATTTATTTTGCAATTTTGTGTTTTCATCGAACCATAAAATTATTGATTGCTATTTTATTCAATTATCTATCCTTAGCGTTGAATCATTTATTGGGTGTTGTTGAATTTGTAAGATGACTGGTCAAGTGAAAGGTTTCAGGGCACTATACACTGATTACCCATACGCCCCCATTTGTAGCGTTGACCCATTGTTTTGCTCATGTTTCTTCATTATGATTTTAAATGTTTGTTATGTTTCGTGTTAGTTTGAAATTTGTCCACCCAAGCTACTGATAAGATTTCTCTTGTACATTCTATTATCGCAGTTTTTTGTGTTTTTGTTTTATTTATATCACCACAGCCAAGTTTGAGGTTCACAACCATCATAAAACCTCGATACATCGTCTGTGAAACGTCATAAAACTGCCAAGATAAGATTCATATTCATGCTTACCGTATTTATTAGCTTGGGTAAAAAGCAGTCGGGAAAGATTTGAATCATTTCTATATTTTGTTTAAGTTAGTCATCTTTATTTGTAATGTATTCGCTATTTTTGCCATAAATTCATATTAATAATAAATCAAATAACCTATCAAGAAGTCATGTTGCAAACACTCATTTTCTTTGGAGGATTGATGTGTATATCAGTCAACTCACAAGGTACAATTATTGTTTAAAAAAATATCTTTGCCTCCTAGTCGTATGCCTTCCACTTGTAATGATATTTCAGCATCTCATTTTACTGTTGCAGGATGAATGCACATGTAAATGTCTATTATTCATTATTTGTTTCAAATGTTTTGTATTTAATCTGATCGTAATATGTAAGTTTACAGGTATGTACCATAATGAATTATTTACGATATACGAATGTTAAGAGAAGGCATGTTTAAATATGTTCAGTTTATAAAACGCCAGCATTTTTCGGTTTTCCTGACCATTACAGGTCTAGCCATTGACTTTATAAGGGAAAGAGCCGACAACTCAACCTACATAGTAAATGACGTCATTGCTGACACAACTAGTAACGAGAGACTGCAGATTGTCTGCCGAATAAGTTCCATTTCGAACCTTGTATCTTTTAAATACATTAATATTAGTAATCTAACGAGCAATGAAAGTGAACAAACGTTGGCTGCAAGTCAGGGTTTTTTGTCTGGACAACTCGGATATCAAATCTCTTACCTCTCTCCTGGAAGTGGAATCACTGAAATTCAAGTTGTTGGGAGTTACAACCGGACAAATCATACCATTGGAATATCAATACCAGTTTCCAGTCTAAGCTGTGAGAATGATATGATTTACCAATGTCAATTTTCGTACGAGAACAATGGTTTGCCTATTGAACCTATTGTTGAAAGACATGCAAATGTTTCAAGAAATCTCACAATGGCAGGTATAAATGTGTATTATTGGTTTTTAACGTGTTTTCAGGGTTGACATTTTGATATTACTATATGAATATGTTGGTACACGTGGATATCTTTATTCAACTGCATATGCTCCAATAATATAAAGTAGGTCACCGATATTAAAAAATGTTATGGTAGGCAAAGATATATCCATTGTTGATCCGTTATTTGGCATGCATATATTTCAGATACATGTGTTGGAAAGCTGCCGGAACATATTGATCCTGGTAAAAATTATATTGTTTAAACGTTAAGAGATTGCTATCTATATTCCTGATTCTTTTCTTATATTTTAACATATTTCTGTAAATATAAAGACCGAGATAGTAGTCAAAAAGATAACTGTTATATTCACAGCGAGAGACATGATTCATATTATTATTTCAATAAAGAAACAGACAGATACTAAATGTGTTCAATAATCTATCATATTATAAAGATGTTTGCGTTCCTTCTAACTACTATACCGGAGATATGCCCATCTATATTTTGATTTATGGCATTACGTAGACATTGTTTAACAAATGTATGAATCAGCATTGGTTTTCAGGAACTTTTGTTTCACTTATATTTGGTGTTGTCGCATTTATAACTCTCGTAGCGGCTTTGGTGACTGTGTTAATACGAAAGTGTAGGAAAACGCATCAGCCTGGTATTTTATTTTGGCGATGTCTTTGTTTACAATAAGACATTTATATTCTGTTTTGTCAATTTCTATGTGTTTACGCCATATATATTTGTAATTTGCTGCTTAATACCATATTTGAAATAGTGCTTGTTCTGATTCCGTTACAGCAAACAACAATAGGTGAGTTGTTTTTTTTCGTTCAAGCGTATTTGTAAAAGTGTGTAATAATGTAATGCATTTTCGAATTGCATAACTGTTATGACATCGGTGAATATATGTTAGAATTTATTTTAAAATTAATGACTCGTTTTTTACTTTATTGCTATTGGAATCTTGATATTCTATATTTGTAACATAAAACAGTTTAATGCTTAATATTTTGTTTTACTCATCAGACATGACTTGACTGAATCACTTCGGTCATTTCGTGGACTATTGCGTGGACTAGAATCAAGAACACGTTATTACTCAGGTAGGTAAAGGTTTTTATTTCAAAAGGTCTTTATACATGGTTAGTTTCGTATAATTTTACAATATTGTAAGCGAGATTGTAAAATGAAATGAATTCTTGAAGATAATGTTTGTTTAAACAACATTTACGTTTTGTATAGTATGCATAACAGTTAAATGGGCGCTTCAAAATACGGTGAAATATAGCGCAATTATATTCACGTCGTAAATTTAAAAATCTCTCGCTACTCTCGTTTATTACAGTTTAGGTTATAACTATGATTTGTTTAAACAAAATTATACAAACGCTTTATTGTCCATGTTGGCACATAATTATACAAAAACCTGCGTATTTAAAACAGAATATATCTTTTTAAGACTCATCAATCGGGTAATTACAAACATTTCAATTAGAAAAATACACACTTAAAAACGACAATGTGCATTTAGTTGTATATAAACAATTGAGTAAATTTGTAAAACGTTTTATTCATGACATAAACGAGACTTTTCGAACATTATATAAACGAAATAACTTTTCATTTAAGTTTTACAATTTCAAACGTTCTGCCGCTCAAAATCGCATGTGGTTACGTCAAATAACAATTGCATTTAGATGTGCGTCAGACACTGATGGTTCCATTCGGTCCACCTACCAGTAGAACGTGCAAGCGAACAGAAGATGCATTAAGCAGGTTATAACAAAATTCAGACGCTTCGCCTTCTTAGAAGATAATAAATATTCACACTGGCCTGACAGCGATCACAGGAGAGGAGAAAAATAAACAGTATTCATTTTGATGATTGCTCTACTAATTGGTTGTTATTTGTAACTTTTAATGTTACATTATGAATTACTCATTCAAATATGACGTCTGTTACCCAAAATAGTATTGTTGTTTGATTTCAATCAAACAACCGACGCTAAAAAGGTTGGATTAATAGCTCGGAATATTTATTTATATTTGTTTGTGTTTAGGAAAAATAAAGAAATAAATCGTAATTTTTTTTTTTAATAATTCGTTTGCAAAGTTATGGAATATAATTCTTGAACGGAAAAAAATTTGAGTACGAAAAAAAAATATTAGGTACGAAAAAAAATGTGGGTACGAAAAAAAACTTGGGTACGAAAACAAAATGGGTATGAAAACAAAATTGGGTACGAAAAAAAAATAATTGTGTACGAAAAACAATTTGGGTACGAAAAAGACATTTGGAAGTACGGGGAAGTAGTACCCGTGGACCAATTTCAAATAGTGCAATGTCGCACATATGCGCATAGCTACCATGTGTGTAAGTTTCAAGGTTCTACTGCTAATAGTGTAGGAGAAGATAATGGCCAGGTTTTACTATAGCCATATAAGGAAAACTGCCCCGCCCCATAACTTTTGACCCAGGGGTCAGATCAAAATTCCAAATAGTGCACCGTAGCACTGTTGCTCATTGCTACCATGTTTGTAAAATTCAAGGCTCTTGTGCTAATAGTGTAGGAGGAGATAGTGGCCAGGACGGACGGAAGGACAGACAGCGGAGATCAATACATTATCCCAACGCTTTAAAAGCGTGGGGATAATAAGCTAACCTTAATCGAAAATTCACTGAATGTATAAATAAGTATGACATGAAACGTTTCAAATAAGATGCACGGTTGTGGCAATATATGAATATTGCTTGGCTCTTTTCCAATGACACACCTTTTGGGTTTAATTTCAGTTCATAAACAAATTAAATTGTATCTTGTTTGAGCTGTTTACATGCAAATGCAATCCACCCAAATGTACTTTACACAACAAACGCTCTGTTGACGATTGAAATATAATTATTTTTTTTAAACAAACAGAGTAAGGACAAACTTTCGTCAACGCATATTTACGGGTGAAAGCAGTATGCTTTGAATAGGAAAACATTACAAATTCCCCACCAACTTGCTTACCATAAAATAACACGTGTTTACGTTGGTGAATAACGATTAGTTGTATCTGTTTGTTCAATTTTCATTTACGATGGATGGTGTGTCTAAAACTTGGCGTTACAGGTTTAATTATTACTTAAGGCTTGTCGATAGATATTTTTCTTATTTTCATAATTTAATGTTTATAATAACCTTTACAAAGTTAAAACATTTTGAGCCAGTGGGCCCTGAAGCACTCATCTGGGTACTTGGTAAACCATTTAAAACAACTTGATAATTTGTGCTATTCATCATTTTTATTTCTTCTGTAATTAGAAAAAATATAAAGAAGAAAAATAATCGTTTTATTCCTCCGTTTGTTACAAGTAGAAATCTATTGCTATCTGACTTGTTTACGTTTTTAAGTAAAACAATTATTAATAGTAGCGTGTAACCAAATAATGCGAATTCCACAACGTTTTATTTTTACAGAATCAAAGAAGTCTTCTGTCAAATGTTAATTTCGAATTACCGTTAATACGAAGTGTTTTTAACGGTCCCGACGACTTCGAAATAACGGTGTTAGAATGTATGTCGTTGGTGTGCGCTTTTAAAGAATATTATGATGATACATTTCAGCTTGAATGACTTTCAAGCTTCAAACTATTTAACCGTATCTTAAATAAATATTTAGTTAAAAAAATTAATTACATATATATGGAATGCAAAAAGAGAAAAACAAATATATTTCAGTAAATTTCGTGGTGTACATGCAACACTGATAGAATTAAATAAAATACAAGTAAATATTACATACTGCTACTATAAATATAGGATCTGACATGAGTTGTCATATTATACCATATTTTATTAAACGAGTTCTGGAATTGTGTTAGTAAGCGAGCATTTGGCGAGCTTACTTACGAATTTCCTGGACGAGTTTAATAAAATATGGTATGATATGACAACGTGTGTCAGATCTTTTTTATCACATTCTTTTAAACTTAATAAAATACATCTTAATTGACCAAACAAATGCTGATAGATCTAAAAGTTGTTTACTATCTATCGTGACGTCATTTCATGTTGACGAAGTCATTTCACCAAAATAAAGCCATGCGATTGGTTAGTTATTGGTTCTGTAGCCAACGAAAACGCTTCAAAATGATGTTTTACACATGTGTAATATAAAAACATACGTAATGTATGTATAACATTGAAAACAAGGTATAGCATGTTATAAATAGTCGCTGTATTCGTTTCTTGCTGACCAATATGATCAAATCTGAAAGAATCGAATCGCCCGGCTTCAACTGAACATAATGGCATCATTATTTAGTCTTAGCCAACGGTGATAAAAAAGCCACACGTTAACGTAAGAATTATAAAAAATGATAATTAAACGTCCATCATTATTAATTTATTGCACCTGAAACTCTACTGTAAATTAGATTGATGACACTATTTTTGCTTATCCGGGAGTCACCGAACAATACAATTTAGTAAACGACACGCTCACCTCCATGACAACTTTAATCAAATGCTCATAACAATACATTTACAATGATGTTCACTTCCATTCTGTCCGTCTATCCAATTATCTAAATGTATTTAAATATCACTATTTTTTTGGAAAAATTACTTTGTATCGAATTCTAACCATTTTGACCTGTCGGAGCGATTAATTTTATTCCTATTGAAGTTTCCAATTATGCATGACGAACACACAATCCGAATCACGATTTGTACCCGATGCCTTTTTAATAAGTATTTGAATGTTAAATAAATCACTACGTCCCAAATTTTGTACAAAAATCCAGAGAGTCTAGACTGGTGTGTGTCGTCACAGAAATTAAGTTACATGATATACTTAATAAATTGCGTTACCAATTTAAACAAAATACAAGTACGAAAGCTGGTTCGGTAATACAAATTAGAACAATTTTACAAAATCGGATTATATGTTATACGATTACGCACGGCAGAACTTGGCCGGACGTCTATTACCGGTCCTAACGGCATAATGGCCATCGGGTCAATGGCCCTCGGTCCCTCGTTATGTCCGCAGCGGGCCGATTACAGACGTCCGGCCCAGCTATGTCGTGTGTTATTGTCTAAATGATATTAAGCGAACATATTAAAATTATATTTAAATATTTGTTTGAGGATATTACACTGAGGATGTTAATAAAGTCTAATTATGTTATGCTTGCCGGTGGTTTATAGAGAATATCAGTGAATTTAAACTGAAAATTGACTGTTTCAAATAGTGAAAATTAACAGTGACAATTATAGATTATTTTCATTGTTTTACCGGACCTATTTTGGCAAAAATGCAAAACTAAAAACAAAATGAATCTATGGAAATATATCGTGAATTAAAATCAATATTCCACTAAATCCAACATATATCCTCTATTTAATAGGTTGAATTCATATTTGCCTCTATATTTGGCTTCAGATATTGAACGCTGCTAAATCATGTTTTGAAAATAACTGGACCGGATTTCTTTCAATCTAATAATCCAATATATTGTCTGATTTAATAATTGAGCTAGCGATGAGATTCGATTGCAAGTGGGTACAGTCATTCAGAAAGCCGGAAACTAATTGTTCGAGGCATGTTTAAGGGAAAAAAACTCGTACTGTACGCACCTATATATATATATTGCAAGAAGGCGTTGTTAACGTTGTATGAATCTCTATTTTGGGGTCCACTGAGGCATGGATTATTTCATCAAGTATAAATCTAGCGTCTGTCTTTTTTTTCTCATAGTAAAAATATAATGCCACATAGCTTTGCAGGTAAATTGCAGAGACATATACAATTGATTGCTAAAGATAATGTATCTACATCTAAATCCAGTCTACATGATTGCGCTCCCAAATTTTGTATTCATAATATAATTGAATTGTGCTACTTCACTGTTAAACACACAAGAGTTTATATTGTTTAAGAAGAAGATAATAACAGACATACTCACCCCTTTAAAATCTACGTAACTCTAACTCGTGTGTACAAAGTAGATGTTATCGATTCACACATTACCTTGGCTAGAGAATTCATCCTTGAAAAGAAAAGAAAACGTAGACTGCATTCGTTTTTTAGCATTCATTTTTTTATTCACTGAAAATATATGTTGATGTCATTGATAAACAGTTGGTAAAAAACCTATCAGGAAGTTTTAAACACTGCTTAATACAGGTAAACAGGTTATACGCGTACACGTTTCACTACCAACCTTTAGAATTATCTATAAAGTGTACACTAAATTGCGATACTTCAACGTGTGCGTATCTTGTTTTCGGTGTTCAAAGTTAAAATAGCGTAACAATGTGAACCTGATTATTTTCAAAATGATACACTGTGCGTTGTTCTGTACACTGATTGTCATTGGAAGACTAGGATATAGCCACGCTCAAGGTAAATTTAAAATAGTCATGTCTTACTCAGAGGAACTATACTTGTCGTGTTTATGCCTTGTATTTTTACCGAAGCATATGTACAGGGTGCAGGATCACGTGGGGTTCACAATGGAACGTAAATAGATGTTAACACACCGTTAAGTTTTGTTTTCTTCAAAACTATTTTCTTAACAATTTCAACTACTGTAGTGCTAAACAGACAGTTTTTAATGCTGCTTATGGCAATGTGAAATACGTCAGTTTATTTATTAAGCCTGTGTTCTTGGGCAAAAATTCGATGTGTACAGCATTCATATACACGGTTATTTACTCAACCTGTCAACATTATGACACCTTTTTCAGACGTTTTCAAGTATTTATTCTTAAATCTTAAGATATCGCACAAACTGCAAGCAACACTGTATTGTATGCACTAAAGAATTTTTGCAAATGTATTTAAATAACTTGT
>VMBQ01010169.1:0-10387 GCA_007657795.1 Dreissena rostriformis | reverse complement strand
TGAATAATTTAAATATCCATTGCAACTAAAACGGTGCTTTACATTAGAATGATGACACTATTTACAGTGAATTTTTGCCTAATTTGGAAAAGTACGGGTGCCTGCCTAATTGGGAAAAAATTTGTGCGAAAAACCCTTAAAAATTTTAAAACAGGAAAAAAAAACTGATATCTCACCGATTACTTTTCCTTTGCTGTGTTTATGAACCTGAAATTTATGTCAAACCGCAATTTAAATATGTGTTCCTGTATGCATTTATGTAGTTTTAGTGACTTAAAAAAACTAAACGGTGCATGATGTCAAATTACGTATTTAGTTTAATTATGTTTAACGAAACAGAATTAATAACTATTCCCACTACTCGGTACAAAAAAAAATTGTTTAAATCAACGTACACAATTTTCACACACACACTCACAAATTTATTGAAGGGACTACGGTAATATACTGAATGGGTGTGCTCATGAACAAATTTACAGTTTACGGTAATCCAACAAAAACCTTTCCAATATATCATGGCACAAAATATTCGAGTCACATTCCATTGATTCCAACAACACCAATCTTGAATTTACAGGTATGTTGATTGCTGTAAATAGTGCACAACAAGGGACGTGTGTCGAATGAAAAGGTATCGTTATAAAAAAAACTCATCTTATAAAAATACTAGTTAGTCATGAGCATCAGAATAAATGTGGTCTGAATACTTAAAACCATCAATGTAATATAACAAACAATAAATTAGTAGTTTAAGAACTTCAATATTTTATATATGAAAAAACAACAACAATGAAACATATTTTTTTATATCCGGTAATTCAAGTTATCAAAGGTGTGAGTGTGCTAGCATGTTTTATTTTTCATGAACAATTCTATCTATCAATACTGCCAAACTCCCCTTTCGGGTATTATTGACAACTGAACGTGTTAGATGTGCATTGATTAAAAAGGGTAATTAAACGCGGGGCTTACAATGCTGAAAGGAAGAGTATCTGAATTTATGCAAACAATAAAATTAAAATGATGACATTACTTCTCGCTTATAATTACCAGCTATTTATTGTTGTACTGTGTATATGATTTATGGTGATGGTATCGAAAGTGATCACAGAGATTCTAATATACACTATTTCAATAAATGCTATTTTCAGATGTTCCGTCCCTTTGAGATTTGTTATCGTTCATATAATATATGATACTGTTCAAAGTCAACATGAACCCTAAGCTTGCAATACAGTCAAGTTACCATTACCGGATCAGTAGCGTAATAAAGTTGTTCTGATGAAAAGCAACAAATGTTTTGAGACTTCTGTTACACCAGTTTGATTAAATATTACCTTTGCTTTCTGATTCAGCACATAGTCTTATTTTTAAACGAAGGCAAACTGTATTTGTGATAACCTTTTTTCGCCGCATAATTTATGCATTAACGGATCAGTTGTAGCCATAACGGATCACGTGATCAAAACCATTCAAGAGGGCATCTAACACGCTATTTGAACTGTCGAAACATGAACTGTGTTGTTTACAATGACCAAGTTACATTGCCAGTTATAAATTATATATTTTTTTATTTTATTTTTGTTATTAATTGTTTTCTTTATGTGATATTGTATCTACACTTTATGGATGGTGTTTTTGTGTGAATTATCTGTTGAAAATAAATAGATCGAAAAGATATGGGCATCTTATAAACCATGTAAATTGTCTGAATCATATCTAATCATCGATATTTAACATGGAACATAAATAAAACATTAAGATTACTTATTGTAAGAATCAACAAGATTTGCATATATTTAAATATAATATATTATCAATACGCATATATTATCACGCTTGATCCGTTATTGCCCTAATTCTTCTTTTCATTGAAGGTGTTGCAAAATCTAAAACACGAATCAAAACTGAACTAGACTTTTGCAGACAGAAAGACTACTAAATGGCCTTTAAATTAATGCGTAAGCTTCTTACTTTTCAACAGAGTTTTAGCATGTTGTTGAGAAATATGTTCAACCTCGATTTGGAAACGAGACGGAAGTCAACAAAGTCGTATATACATGTCAGCAAAACATAATGACATGTTTGACATATAGGAGCGCCGATTACGACTCAATCGATGCGTTTTAAAGAACAGGCCTTGAAGATGCTGTGTGCAAAATATCATCTAAAAATGTCAACTTGCTATCGCCATACGCAGTCTTGAACATCAAAGTGATCCGCTATGGGTAATGATCCGGTAATGGTAACTTGACTGTATTTTAAATAATGTAAACCACTTACCTTATATTAAGTTTGCACTTTGTTGTCCGGTGTAGAAACTGTTAACACTTATTTCTGTTGAGTTGCACTGGCTGAACCACAAGAATTATGTAGTCGTTTCTAAATAATCACGAAACAACCTACTAATGCATTTGTTTGCCAGTGAGTTACTGAGTTTTAGCATTTCCATTCAGCTATTGTTAAATGCCTGCAAATTTGTACGCTGAAGATTTCCATATCCACGGGTGTTTTTTATGTCAAATGTTAGTGTGTTTCAATGGATCGTATACTTATCTACAAAACAGCTAAGTAGCGTTCACTTTACATCATTTTTGATGATGTTACAGGTATTTTCTTTATCAGCGTTCTATCCAGCTTTTCTACGTCAGCCATTTTGATTGCGGTGTGTAGAAATACCGAGTTTTATTTAATGTGTTTTAATGACTCTCATAAATGTTTTTAGTGCAGAAATTGTAATTTTNATGGAAATGAGTGTTTCCCACAAAGACGAACTCTCAGTGAAATTAGCTGTGATATTATAATTATTAAAGTATTGTTTTATCTTGATCTGGGTGTGTTATTGTTACGCGGAAAGTCAAATAAGAGTATTTACTACAGCATTTGGGAAGACAATATGAACTCTATCGGAATTGTGTGTGTATATATATTCATTTTTGTTCGAAAAGAAACAGGTAAACGCTCAGAAATTGACAATAAATGTATCTTTTACATATTTGTTTTGTGTGTAGAGTTAAGTTTTGACAGGGACCTATACAAACAAAGTTCCCTGGTTTTTATGACGAAAAGAAATTATATAAAATCGGTGTAGAGAAGTTTTCGTGCTGGAATTGAGTAATCGGCTTAATTTAACAGTGAAATAATATCCAACTCCTTACTAAATTACATTTATTTCCTGAAACACATACAGAACAAAACAATTGTGAATAGAGGAGACAAATAGCCTCAAATAAGGTACAGGGGGGCCGTCCATTAAGTACGTCACGCTCCAGTAGGGGGAAAAGGGTGTAAGAAAATGTGACAGTTTATGACATTGTGGAAGGGGTGGTCAGGCCACGTGTGACGTCACACCTTATTTTTTTTCTTTAAAAAAAAATATATTTGTAGTAGAATTTAACACCTATTAAACAATAATTAACAACAATTTTCAATGATTTTGTGTGCGGAAGTATTATTATTTCTATTTTGTCCGCTGCATTACATGGCCCCCAATCCATTTTAGGGGAAGGGGGTCGCTACCCATAGCAGGGGGAATTTTCGCTGCGTTTTCCTTTTTGGGGAATTTTTTTACTTGCTCTCTAATGATTACATTAATTTTGAACATTTTTGCACTATTGTCACGGCTTTTTTCATAATTTAGTATGTTTGACAAGATTTAATTAAATAGAATTGAGATATAATAATTATGAGACACATCGTTCTTTAAACAAATTAAAAATAAAAAATATGGGGAATTTTTCACCCAAAAAGGGAAAAAAAGTATTCTTTTCAGATGGGGGAATGCGGCTGAATTTCGGCTGTGAATTTTACAAATTGAGGGCCCTGCATTAAATGCATTAAAATGTATCCTGTGTAAAAAATATTGTATACTCGGAAGATTATCTAAAACTTGACCTCGCCTATTGTAAATAAAAAAGCAACATAGTGAAGTGAGTTTTAGCTTAAATGTTCAATAGGTGTTCATTAAAAAAAAACAGTTCGAAAGTGTAACATACCATAGGGGGTGGGGGGTCCAGGAAGTGTTGACAGTTTGTGACAAGGGGGAAGGAGGGGGTGAAAAATGGTCAAAAATANAAAAAAAAAAAAAAAAAAAAAAAAATAGGGGAAAAAAAAGTATTCTTTTCAGAAGGGGGAATGCGGCTGAATTTCGGCTGTGAATTTTACAGATTGAGGGCCCTGCATTAAATGCATTAAAATGTATCCTGTGTAAAAAAATATTGCATACTCGGAAAATTATCTAAAACTTGACTTCGCCTATTGTAAATAAAAAAGCAACATAGTGAAGTGAGTTTTAGCTTAAATGTTCAATTGGTGTTCATTAAAAAAAAAACAGTTCGAAAGTGTGACATTCTTTAGGGGGAGGGGGGTCCAGGAAGTGTTGACAGTTTGTGACAAGGGGGAGGGAGGGGGTGAAAAATGGTCAAAAATAGGGTGACATACTTTATGGAAAGCCCCCAATTCAGTCATTCAGTTCCGGTCGTCCTTTTGCATTTTCGCAGCAAATTCAACAATTGCGTTAGACATATTTCTCTTTTTTTTCGTGGGATGAAAGATAATTCTTTTATCTACAATTTAAGTTCTGTTTGAATGAAATAAGGCAAGTATAAGTATGCCAATTACGCATTTAAAAAACGCACCCAACGTATCCGATTCGGATCCAAGTCAATCAATTCCGACACTCATATCTGTTTATAGATGTGTGCAATCAGGGGTCATTTCAAAGAGGTTTTTGACTGTCACTTTTGACAGTTTGTGTACAGAGAAGAGACAAAGGTACACACTACAGTGGTATCGGGTCCGTTCGCCCTAGTTACTCATTCGCCCTGGGTCCGTTCGCCCAGGGTCCGTTCGCCCTATTTTAGCATTTGCGTATTGTGGTATAAACAGTTGATTTTTCCAACATGTTGATGTAAACAAGTTTATACCTTAAGTTTTCATTAATTAACATAATAAGCAATTAGTGAAAATAACTGGCCTTTGTTACAAACACGCTTACAAGTTAAAGAGCGCCGTCTTGATTTTTCACACATGTAAGCAAGTTTGTAACTTAAGTTTTCATTAATTAATATAATAAGCAATTAGTGAAAATTAATGGCCTATGTTACAAACACGCTTACAAGTTTAGGATGGCCGTCTTGATTTTTCACACGTGTAAGCAAGTTTGAGAATAACATTTAGGGTGAACGGACCCAGGGCGAACA
Source organism: Dreissena rostriformis (assembly GCA_007657795.1). Lineage (NCBI taxonomy): Eukaryota > Metazoa > Mollusca > Bivalvia > Myida > Dreissenidae > Dreissena > Dreissena rostriformis. The sequence continues at coordinate 5,186 of VMBQ01010169.1, read as the reverse complement.
GGAGCTAGGGCGAACTGAAACTAGGGCGAACTGAAACTAGGGCGAACGGACCCGGATTCCACTACAGTCATTGTTACACGATGTGGGGTGCAAATAAAAAAAAACATGATAAAGTAATAGTGTTACAATTTTATTTCTCACAAGTCAACTGCCTGTTGACATAACACTTTCAATGCTGGTTAATTTTTATTTAGTCCAGTCCATAGACACAATAATCCAAATATTAAAATGCAGCATTGAAAGGTTTAAAAAAAGTAATATATATCTACTAATACATAGTGCCAGTTACGTGGTCTTGGTAGTTTTCAGACTATACTTACGCGGTCAATATAAAAAAGGGGTCTGTATACAACCCCGCGTTCTAGGCACCTTAAATTACTATGTGGGGGGGGGGCAGGGCTTTTTTTTCCTGATTTTGTGAATCGGCCCTGGCCCCCTCACTTTGTGAAAAATGAGTCGCAAACTTTTAAAAATTGTGAAAAACAAGTCGTAAACTTGTACAAATTGTGAAAAGTTGGTTAAGAAATGATATTATTGCATAAAGTCTTATCTATAATGCCCTCTGGCGGGGTGCAGAAACTTGGCGAAATGAGGGCTTGATCGGGAGAAATCGTGTATGAACAAGGCGATTCACGTGCCGTTCAAGCCCTGTTATGTGTTTTTTATATCCAAAAACTGGTCCACACGCAGTTACTTCCCTTAGTAATGACTTATTCTGACGATATTTTTTATCCGTCACGACCAGTAAATTCCAAAATAATTCCCATTTCTTACTTTGCGCGGCTGCATTTCAAATTTGCATTATTTTAATTTATTTTGCTATGTGTGATTTGTTTATGCAATAATAGTGAAACTACACATTTTGTCGGACATGATTATCTGCGGGCGCTCTCAAAATCCGTTCCGGAACGGATTTTTTTAGCGCCCGCAGATGATCATGCCCTCGAAAACGTGTATTATCCCTTTATAGAAATAGCATGTTTAATACTTGCATCATATTGAAATGTCTTTAAATAATGCATTAAAATCATATTTTCATTGTTTTGACACTTTTTTCAACAAATTACCAATTGCAGTTAGATCATCAATATTCTGACTGGTTAACTATCTAAAACCGTAGAAAAGCCTGACCCTGTCAATATCTTATCTGGCTTAATAAACTTATGTAAGAAATTTTAAACATTTATTTTAGTTTTTCAAATTTTACAAAGCATAAATACATACACTGTTTGAACATTACTGCACATCATAAAAATGCATTAAAATCATTGTTCATATAAATGGATCACACTTTCACTTTAGTTTAGCCAATATTTACAATTGTTAACGGATAAGGTATAGAAATTGAGAATAACAAGTCTCGCTCTCGGTCACAATACATAAATCATGCATGTCATGTTCATTTTTGTATTTTCATCAAATTTCAAATGACTTTCCTATAATTTAATCCATGTCACTTTTTTTAGTTCATTGTAAAAACACTAACCCTTCTGTAGAAATCTTTTGTTTCTTTATTGTTATCCCCAATTGCAATAAATCGGGATTATTTGATGTATTTTAAATCTTTTTAACATAGCAACGTGAGTTTCGCGACACCATTTTGTTTGTTTAAAGGTGAGGTTGATCAGCCGCTAATACATTGGTTGCACCGGTTTCAAAATTAAAATCTATTCAAGTTTGTAATCGATTTAAACAAGCGACGCAAGTTAAACGATTAGAAAACAAAATTTGCGAATTCGGAATAAATAAAAATAAATATTTAGGACTAGGCAACAGGATATAGTACAATCATATATGAATGTCATTTATATTGAATATCAAGTGTACACAATCCTGTCATTGTCTGCAAATCTTCGACACGATGAACGATATGGTGTGGATTACATGTTGATTAACTTCTGAGTAGATTACTTTCTAGCGCATATGTGGTACAAACATTTCTTTTTAATGCAATTACAATCGCAACATATTGTTTTGTCTCACATGCACGTCAATTAACATCAAAGACCGATTACAAGCCAGTGCGCGCAGTCACCTTAGCCGACAAAACAAAGAAACCGCTTTAACAATGATAACTATCAAATGATAATTGATCGATATGTAAATCACAGGCCTTAAGTCTTTTAAATTGTTTTGCGATTTTTACAGTTTGCAAAATTTGCGACCACCCTCATTAATTTCGGACTCGTCTTTTATACGCTGTTCACAAGTTTTTGATTCTTGGTCTGACAAGACTCCGGCAGCGATTGGTTTATCACACCTAATCGAGATAAAAATGTAATTAGGGTGTGTTAGCACGTGCACTACATGTATGTATCGCAATCGATTTCATGACATGGTAATTTTAGCGAACAGAATCGGACAGACTATTTGGGATTTTCATTGGTCTTTCATGACCCCAATCGGTCTAGGACCGACAAAACCGAAAAAATATGATCCCTGACGGTTATGTGTTTTTCCCGAAATATATTATATTTTATGAAAATAAAAAGTATATGTTAAAATGAAGAACATAAACAATTATTGTTTAAAAAAAATATTACTCTATTCTCTTTTTCAAAGCTGCGTATAAGATATGATTTATAGTGGTATTTGTGGCAATCAGGACCAGTGCTTTGCTCTGACAGTCACAAGTTCGGACATTTAAATCTAATGTTTAAAAAATGAATATTCAAATATATATGAATAATGACAAACAAATATTTGAATATCATTTTCAGTATTTGTTCCCATCCCTAATAAAAACCACTGTTACTACACACACATCACAAAATCTACCCTAACAGTTTAGTGTCAAAATGTCTCCGGTGAGTGACTTAGGGCGTTTAGGCCCTCTTGTATATATGTATGCAGTAAAAACTTTAATTTGTTCTCATACCGTCTCAGACCATATCAAATGTGTGTTACACAAAGTAAAAACCTAGATAAAAACCACTGCTATAACACAATCATCATAGAGTCTGCACATAATAGTTTTTACCTACTTGTGTATGGTAAGTGACCTTATAAGGGCCTATGGCCCTCTTGTTACTTATATGTCAATAATGAAACCTTGTGCACATTCATCTGTTCAGTTTAGATCCTTTGGATCTCAGGTGAGCGCCTTGTTAACCACTGTCTGATAATGTTTTGCAACATTTTCAGGTTAAGATTGAATGGGGAGACAGTCTTTGCTTTTGCATTATAGTTGTAATGACCTTTTTTGCTGAAAAGAGGTTTGGATTTGAGAATTACAAACTGAAATTTATTTAAGGTATTTAAAAACTGAATTTTATATCAGGTTTTTAAAAAATGAATTGTATTTCAAGTAGTTCTATATTTCTTATAGCAAAGTGTTCGGTAATAACAAATATCCAACGATTCATTAAAGGTGATATGAATCGTACCTCATTTATTGAAATATAATATTTATGAATACCATTGTTCTAAGAATATGTCGTTTGGAATGAAAAAAAACAACACCCTTAAGCATACAGAACATGTATATGAGTATTTATGTGTTGTACTTAATTGTACTCAGCCACAGGTCATTGATAAAGTCAGGTGTATAATTTAAAGGCTCATAAAAGGTGACAAATCCAATTATTATGCATATAAACTGGTCTAATTTTTACCGGATTTCAGTTACTCTTGCATAAAAAATTATAATAACACAGCTTAGGTGCAATGTTGTCAAGCATTATGGAAGATATATCAGTTTTATAATTGGAAGATATGTTTACAACTTTGCAACTAACGTGGTGTGTAGCAGTCTCCACTTTATCCCATTAAAAATGGTGAAATATTTAAAAAGACATCCTTAAAAATGTTAACTGGGTCGCGCTTTATTCTCCCAACACAGATCTTAAAAAGTCATGTGGTATAGGCACTGTATATATAATGTTTTTTGATAACCTTTATAAATGAAATATGCAAAAAATATTTAAAAATCGGTAATAATTACAGATCGTCACCTTTTATGAGCCTTTAATACCTTTTGCATTCTCATTCAGGTGCCCAGACAGCTACCCTATCTGGAAATGGTACATATACATCAGGGAGTGCACTCACCTTGACGTGTAGTACATCACAGGATGCTGAGGTTATCGATTGGTATAAAAAGGAGAGCTCTGGGTCAGTACCAACACGACAGGTTGAGATGGCTCTCCTGCCAAACGGGAATTGTGTGTTTGGAACTGATAGGCCGATTCCCACTGGAATGACATGCTCCTGTATCAGTGCTCGCCAGTACACGTGTACCATTGGCGCGATACAGGATGGTGACCATGATGATACCTGGTATTGTGAAGCAGTAATAAATGGCGTTTTTACGAAAAAGAGCAATATAATACAGATCAATGTTCTTGGTAAGTTAGTTATGTTTACACTGTATGATGGCGGGAAAATGCACTTCGTGATATTTAGAATATATGTTTATGTGTCACAGTTAGCATTTGAAATTTACTTTTTATGGTGCTGACGTCCAACCTTATAAGTATACGATATTATGGACAAATATATGCATAGGATGATAGTAGATGGTTTTATTTCAAAAACTACTAACTACAACTCACTTAAGTATTGTGAATACTTTTGTTTATAGTTTTTGTGTGTGTTTGGTGCCCTTGTTTCATATTTAACTCATATTCACTGCAAGCGATATTTTGTGTTATATTAAGTGTGTGAATGAATACAGTGATAATTTCATAAGATGGCATAAAATATTATTATTGATCTTATCTTGATAATAGAGTCTTGAAACTTTTGTTATCTGGCATGAGCATAATGTGCAGATTATGGGCTATCGTGGTGGGTTGCTCTGTCCTCCCTTTTCCTGTGTAGTCATCAATTTTCTTCAAACAACATGCCATTGGGCAGATTAAACATAAAACTTTACAGTAATGATCAACATCAAACTTTTAATTAATACAGTAGATTCCGCTTAATTAAATAACCCATTGTCACATCCGAATATTCAATTATCCGGAGTATTCAATTATACGGAATCAGTTATATTTCTAATGTTATGAACGTTTTTTTTTTCACGGAAAAACCCGGAAAAAACGCATCGTAGCGAAGTTTGATAGTCATAGAAATTGGTCCGTATTCCATGTTTTGTTGAATTCTCAAATGCACATAATTAAATTTGTAATGCGAAACACTCTTCCTAATTTAATTTTTACTCAACGTTATCACATTCTTCAAAT
>VMBQ01010168.1:0-26784 GCA_007657795.1 Dreissena rostriformis | reverse complement strand
GTTACCTGTATCGATATAATGCGAATAAGTTAAATGTAAACGTTGAAATTGATCGCAGTTATAATCTCGATACATTAACTTGATTGTAAATTATTGTGTTAGTCCTGTCGCGACTGAATACGGCATTGAAGCGACGCGCGCACTTAAAATGAAAGTGAATTAGCTCATTAAATTGTCAAATTCCAGCATAGATGAACAAAATATTTACAATTGGAGACTTTTTATAACGCAACACTTTTCAAACTTGAGTATCTCAATTATAAGTTAAGATTTTGATTTAAAATTGTACACGTGATGATTAGACTACCTGCTGTGTAGGTTCATGATACAATAATTCATACGTGACGATCGGACGCTTAAGCGCGATGGTTTCATCTTTGTGCACGTGCAAATTGTGAAACGCGATATAATTCTAATTTAATTTCAATTTCATCATTCCAGGTGGGTTCTGATACCAGGAAAAAAACATAAAATTAATTCCAACAAGAGCTCGGTTGGTAAAACACAATACACCCTACTGCACTTTGAAGCCACACAGCAGCTATTTGAGAGAAAATTGTTAAGTCCAACGCCCGTTACTTTGTCATAATCAATGGACCGGATCGAAACTCGAACTTGATCTGTAAGTCATGCAGCTAGACTCACATACCAACAAATCTGGTAAATATCTGAAAGCATTTTGGAAAAAAACTCCAGAAATTCCGGATGGACGGACTGACGGACGGACGGACAGTGCGACTGATATATGCCACTCTACCGGAAGGGGGCAAAAAAACAATATCGCTCGTACGAATAATCAGGAGCGCAATTGGCATGTTGCATGTAAGAATAACTTAGTTAAAATAAATTGAATAAACCGATATTATATAATATACAGATATAATTGGCTATGTCATCGTACATAAACAGAACACCAAATAATGTAACATAATCGTAAGTCAAACTATTATAATGCTAACAGTATATCATTCAAATAACTTAATCGATGAAACAAACACGCGATGCATGTCTTATATTATATTAACAAAACTATGGAGCAAAAAAGCGTCTGATTTACCTTTCATAGTCCAATATAACACGTTTTAATGTAATGAACTTGCCTTTGAAATCGGGTGTTTAATTTAATTTAATTGTGCACAATGTTATCCTATTTTTATGTGTGCTCGGTTGAGGAAAACCCGATCGGAAACACATTTCATCGTGCTTTATCACGGCCGGTAATCACGAGCGCCACCTCTTTTTTATGATGCATTAATAAATGAGCTTATGCTGATTCCGAGGTGGCTCTAAGTACCGGATATTTTAAATTTTCATGGATAATTCTTCAGGGTGAGGCCATTTTATATGTTTTTTCAACATATTTCAGATTATTTAAACAATCGAGCAATGTAGTGCGATTCAGCAAAGATTAATTCATCCGCAAATTTACAGAAACATATAATAACAACCCATTTGGAAGTTGTGACATGGTCGAGTTTTCAAAGCAAATCGATGTCTTTCGCCTGTGTGACGAGCAAATATACCTCCTATTTAATCGCTTAAGACATCAAACGATTTCGTTCAACATATCCTAGTTGCTGCATGCACCAATACAATGGTTTCTTGCAGATCTAATAGATAAGTTTGCATTTTTCCAAGAGAGATGGAGCCAATTCCGAGGAGGTGGCGCTAAGGACACGAGGTGGCGCCGATGCACGATATATGAATTAACAGTCGTATGACAATAAATAACACATCATCACATGACTTACATTTAATAGATAATATTCCTTGTATATATTTCTTTTCATTTTCATTTTTCAACGTAAATATGTATATATATATATATAGAACAAATACACATTCTATGCCAAAAAATTAAATATATAATTAACTCAATTACAAAGTCAGCAGTATGAATAAAACAAATTAAACAATATATACACACAATATAAAATGCTCAATAAATCCAATAAATAGATTCTCAAAATAGTTCATCTACAACAAATGTGTTTGAACGGTCAGATAATTCATGTTATAATTAAATGATGTTACATCTGCTTGAAACGATGAGTTTTCTCCCCTAATCCAAGCGCTTAATTCACGCAAAGGCAAAGGTCAACGAATCTTAAATAGGCTAAAATATGTTGTTTGTGGGACCACAATGGAAATAAGTGAAATCATTTTCACTTTTTTGTGATATCCCTGGTAATGGTTNAAAGTCAGCAGTATGAATAAAACAAATTAAACAATATATACATACAATATAAAATGCTCAATAAATCCAATAAATAGATTCTCAAAATAGTTCATCTACAACAAATGTGTTTGAACGGTCAGATAATTCATGTTATAATTAAATGATGTTACATCTGCTTGAAACGATGAGTTTTCTCCCATAATCCAAGCGCTTAATTCTCACAAAGGCAAAGGTCAACGAATCTTAAATAGGCTAAAATATGTTGTTTGTGGGACCACAATGGAAATAAGTGAAATCATTTTCACTTTTTTGTGATATCCCTGGTAATGGTTTGCATTTCGTGGTAATATATATTTATTTGAACTTATATTTGTTATATTATGCCATGTATTACTTAACTAGTCATTCATCAGTATTTGTTAGTATGTATCTATTTGTTTGTATTATACCATGATTTGTGTATCAGTGCCAAAAAAAAACTACTACTAAAACTACTACTAATATATCCACAAAATTAAAGTGACACAATGTATGAGGTATTGAACATTATATCTTAGCGTTAAATACCAATGCAGCTCGAAAATAAGCCACGAGCATTGGTGAGTTGTTCAGGTTTGCATGTTGACCAGATTTACGTTTCTGCATTCAAACCATTCATGAAAACAAAATCAAATCAGTGAATGAAAAACATCAAATAAGAACACGAACATATTAACTCATTAAAATGCGCCTGTTTGTTGCCTCCATTCCACGAACATTTACTTTCATTTTATCAATATTTAAATAAGCTATACAAAATGTGCATCTCTTCGTGAGTGTAGCATTGACACGTTGTAAATAAACAGTTCAACAATTTAATTACTAAATCAAACTGGTTTTATTGACTGCATTTTGAATGCATATGATGACAATTATGTTGTGTATACATGTACTGCTTATCCTCTGTGAAGAAGTCAACTTTTAATTTAGGGCGTATTACAGTTATAACACGGAAGCGACTCAATAATAGATCTAAAACAATAGATGCAAACGGGCATTCACTGAAATGCATTAACTTATTTAACGTCAAATCTTCTTATCTTGCAAAGACGACCGTTTAAATTCATCAAGGCATTATAACAAAACTACTTGTTCTGCTTTTAAATGTATGTCAAAACGTAAGCGACTCATTTTTTTTTTAAAGATTTGAAAATTTAAGTAGTCAACTTACAAATTTAACTCCTGGAAAAATAACACGCTACATAAAATATGTCACTTTATTAATATCAGAAAATGTGCATTGGCGCCACCTCCTGTCTTTAGCGCCACCTCCTTGGCATTGGCTCCATCTCTTTCGGAAGAATGATCTATTAGATCGACAGGAAGCTAATTTGTTTGTGCATGCAGCAACATGAAGATGTTCAAAGTAACGGTTTGATGTCATAAGCGATTTAATTGGATGGAAATATGCTTGTCACAGAGGCAAAATAAATATATTTTCTTTAAAAAACTTCATCATGTCGCAACGTATAAAGGTCATCACGTTTCAAGATGATTTGTGATTATAGGTGTCTGTACATTAATGGATGAATATATCTTCGCTGAATCGCACTACATTGCCTATTGTTTTAAATAATGCGAAATATGTTGGAAAAAAATAATATAAAACCAACTCACCCTGTAGAATTATCCGTGAAATTTCATTCGGTCCTTAGCGCAATTTTGGAAGTAGTATTGGCTTCTTTATAAATGCATCTCAAAAAAGAGGTGACGCCCGTGATTAACGGCCGTGTTTATATATTCAGATTAGTCAAATGTTTTAGTATCCGGTATCATTTACTTCGTTTCGTGTAAAAGGTAATAAAATATACGGACTTAATATAACGGGAGGCTGTACCGATGGTTCATAAATAAGCCATTAAAATCTTAATGAAATACACTCATAAATCCAAGTTAAACGGATTAGATCTTGAAACGGTTCATTCAGTTTCGGTCAAAGATTTCGATCTTTGTATATTGGTGAAAAGTTTTATTTATAATTAAAGGTTACGAATTCAGCAATATGTGTTATAATGTGAACAAAATGGTTTCGATTTTCGGTCATAGTCAGCGGCTTTAATGGATTTGTTCACATATTTAGGCATGTTATGAAGTTTGTGATTAAATGCTTTCAATTGATAAATGTAAACATCGGAACTACAAATCTCCAGTATAAAACAATAATAATATAAAAGAGAGAAAAAAGTTGTTCCCATCTGGGCTCTTCCATTGACACTAAAAGTCAGTATGAGTCTCCGTCATTAGTGTTATTTCGCTCACGGATGTACATTGTTGATCAACATTTTGAATCCGTGGTAAAAAAGTATGAAAATTCTAATTTTGAAAAACTGTGAACAGGTCCCTTTAATGACATCGAAAGACAAACCATAAACAAACAAGCCGAAGAAGGCGCGTAGCTTACCCTACATTCACACTATTATATAGATAATTGTTTCGGCAATAAGTTGTACCGCAGTGAATTGACTCGGTTCACATGGCGGCCCCAGTTGAACCTCACACTTGTCTTTTGTTGTTTAAGTTTTAATACGAATTGAAGAAAATCCTTATACTTTGGCGGAAAGTTTTGAATGAAGTTTAACTAATTAAACTTTAAGATTAAATTCAATTTGTAATTTGTTTCATTGATGATACTGCGGCGGTTCTTGGATACCAATCTATTATTATGTATTAATTGATTAAATAATATTCGATTCATACTTATGTGTCTTGTTTGTTCATCGAAGAAAACATCGGTCTCAATGTATTTTCCCCATAATGATATGAACACTTTCTATGTTGTAATAAGTTTTAACAGGTAGGTTCGTGATACCTGGTATCGTTATTAAGTTAACAGGATATATCTTGTATATATGTTGTTTATAACAAACCAGTTATGGTGAAGAAATTGTTCATGTATGGGATCGGTTTCAATATTTTCGGGTAGATAAATATTTTATGAGCGTAGCGTAAGGGGTAAATGATCAGATTTTAATCCATTCGTTAGCTATACAATTATAAAAACGCGGACATTGTGAATGCAACATTCGCATTTCAATATGCAGGTATTGTTGTGGAAACTGACCCTGCATTAGATCCTAAATAAACTTAATGTGGGGTCAACTTTAATCAATCAGTATAGTGTGTACATGAAAAAAAACGCATCATAAAATACATTTTTCCTGTAATCCCATGACTAATGTTCATAATTTATCATCAAGTCACCAGTTTCGGTCGATGTAACAAATAATCGACAGGATCATATTAAATAATATAAATTCGGCGAAATAAAACATGTTTACATTAAAACTGATTCATAGTCCATTCATTCATATATTGATATCGATTTAAAAATCCCCCCCCTTTTTCCGTTAAACCGAGATGCCGCCATGACATCGTGCGAGTTGTGTATTGAGTCACCTGTTTCGGTCGATTGACTCCTGACATCAATATTTCGGCGAGGGTTGCCTCAAAAGTAATATAGAAATAGAAGTTAACATTACAAATCTATTTTTAAGTTCTAAACCAGGCGCAGATGTTTATTTTTGCCATTAAAAAAAAACTCAACAGTTTTATACAGTCATGAATTGTCTATTTTCAAAATGACAGCAGGGAGAAACACATATTTACAACTAAGCAAGTGCTATAATAAAGGATGATCTGTTTCCCAAACTTCCAAAGAAACCAAAAAAACTTGCACTAACACGTTGGAATTAAATATGTTTACATTTGATTACATGTTTTTTTTTATACAATTCACAGATCACAACACATATTTTTCAGTCTAAAGCTGAAGGGTCGCTTTTACATAGTTTTGCTCTTTTGTTTGTCAGATAATATACGGCGGTGAAACATTTTGACCGAAACAGTTGACATAACGATTATTTTTCACATATAGTGCTTATATATATCCAACCTCGTTATTGTATTAACATGGCATACTGGTGTTTACGTTTCGTATGTGTATATGTATGTAATCAAATATTGCCACGCAATAATACATGTGATTGTTCGAATATATCCGGATAGAGGATTTATAAGCGCGATATTAAAGGTCCATCATCTGCTTTTCATCCATTTGGTAGGTGTACAGTTATATTAACAAGCCTACATTTGCATGTGTTTAAGACTACATGAAATTTGTTTTAATAAACGTAATGTGATGCCTTCTTAAGTCGATGTGTCAAGTGTGGACATGAAAGAACACGTCAAAACAATATTTTTCCCTTGATGTAAGTAACAAGTTACTTTCTTGTATATGAATTATTTTCCTTGGTTTAAAGAACAATAAAAAAAAATAAACTTGAAATTCACCCTGTCAAACAGTGGAAAATAACTGTAAAAAGAATCGAATATTTTCACTGTTTTCCTGTAAAATGACGTGTTTATGTGTGATTAATGATGTCAATATTCCCAGCTCTTTAAAAAGGTGACTTAAGAAAGGAAAATGAATAAAATAAAAATTCAATTTGGTGGTTTAGGTAGATTATCATTTTTTGTTCCAATCGTGAAAATAAAAATAAAAAAAATATATAATTCACCGAAACCAACAAATTCACTTTATGTATTGGGGCCGAATATCACCTCGCAATTGTAATTGTTTTGAATACCACCTTCTAGATAGATGTATTATAAGCGAGTGTTAACGGTCGACCTATATCACAGTGATCGGGAGGTTAATGTAAAAGTCGGTTGACGATGTCGCCTAGTATCAATATCATAATATAAACCCATACCATTAACGTTTACCTTTAGCGCACTGGAAAGGATAAATCTTTCCTTTATGCGACAGCTACACTGTTATATTAATCATGAAATGAATGGATGCCTACATTTGCATTTCAATTTATTTTATTTTGCAACATAAATGACTGTTTCTTTCGTTGAGGAATCTAAGACAGCATAAGATCTATATTAAACTTAAGTGTAGACTAATTTATATACGAAACAAATCAAATGTATTTGCATATTTTGAATATTTCGTTTAACATGCTTACGAACACAAAAATACCATCACTGAATTTACAATTCATATACTCAGGTCGGCCTTCGGCAAACGCGTTTCGTAGTTTCAAGCATTTCTTGTAGATATGTTCTAAAAGCTTACCAAAGACACGCTCGTCGACATAGTTTGCGCACATTTCGACGTTTATTTTATCGGTCCGCTCATCTGGCTGAATTGTATTGAGGAACCGGAATTTGTCTAAGCAAGCATGCTTAATTAACCTACAAAAACTTACTAAAGTGTTCAATGCATTTGGGCCAAAGTTGTTATTTTCAGCTATTTTTTTTACTGATATGCAGACATATCCACTTTCGGTGAAGTCATTTGGTCATAGCATTAAATTGGACAAGTCGGAGGAAAAGCTACTTATCCGACGAGTTGAAGAAAGGTTAACATGATGAGGATTGCCGAGCCGTGTAAGCCTTTCGTAGACGAGTGGGATAAATTCAAGTTCAAAAATACACTAACATTATATTTTATCTATTCCAAAAGCAACATTGTTGCTAATACAATCAAAATATTAGTCTTTAATTGCTAAAAACAAAAGCCAAAAGAGGTTACATAAACTGAATCTAACCTTGCGTAGTAATATCAATATTGTTTGTAATCATTCCCGTTTACGCCACTCGAAATGGTCCCTAAGAAGTGCATGCAAAAGCAGAGCAACACGACAAATAATAGTAGTAGTAGTAGTATATGCAGTAGCAGTAGTAGTATTAGTAGTAGTAGTAGTAGTAGTAGTAGTAGTAGTAGTAGTAGTAGTAGTAGTAGTAGTAGTAGTAGTAGTAGTAGTAGTAGTAGTAGTAGTAGTAGTAGTAGTAGTAGTAGTAGTAGTAGTAGTAGTAGTAGTAGTAGTAGTAGTAGTAGTAGTAGTAGTAGTAGTAGTAGTAGTAGTAGTAGTAGTAGTAGTAGTAGTAGTAGTAGTAGTAGTAGTAGTAGTAGTAGTAGTAGTAGTAGTAGTAGTAGTAGTAGTAGTAGTAGTAGTAGTAGTAGTAGTAGTAGTAGTAGTAGTAGTAGTAGTAGTAGTAGTAGTAGTAGTAGTAGTAGTAGTAGTAGTAGTAGTAGTAGTAGTAGTAGTAGTAGTAGTAGTAGTAGTAGTAGTAGTAGTAGTAGTAGTAGTAGTAGTAGTAGTAGTAGTAGTAGTAGTAGTAGTAGTAGTAGTAGTAGTAGTAGTAGTAGTAGTAGTAGTAGTAGTAGTAGTAGTAGTAGTAGTAGTAGTAGTAGTAGTAGTAGTAGTAGTAGTAGTAGTAGTAGTAGTAGTAGTAGTAGTAGTAGTAGTAGTAGTAGTAGTAGTAGTAGTAGTAGTAGTAGTAGTAGTAGTAGTAGTAGTAGTAGTAGTAGTAGTAGTAGTAGTAGTAGTAGTAGTAGTAGTAGTAGTAGTAGTAGTAGTAGTAGTAGTAGTAGTAGTAGTAGTAGTAGTAGTAGTAGTAGTAGTAGTAGTAGTAGTAGTAGTAGTAGTAGTAGTAGTAGTAGTAGTAGTAGTAGTAGTAGTAGTAGTAGTAGTAGTAGTAGTAGTAGTAGTAGTAGTAGTAGTAGTAGTAGTAGTAGTAGTAGTAGTAGTAGTAGTAGTAGTAGTAGTAGTAGTAGTAGTAGTAGTAGTAGTAGTAGTAGTAGTAGTAGTAGTAGTAGTAGTAGTAGTAGTAGTAGTAGTAGTAGTAGTAGTAGTAGTAGTAGTAGTAGTAGTAGTAGTAGTAGTAGTAGTAGTAGTAGTAGTAGTAGTAGTAGTAGTAGTAGTAGTAGTAGTAGTAGTAGTAGTAGTAGTAGTAGTAGTAGTAGTAGTAGTAGTAGTAGTAGTAGTAGTAGTAGTAGTAGTAGTAGTAGTAGTAGTAGTAGTAGTAGTAGTAGTAGTAGTAGTAGTAGTAGTAGTAGTAGTAGTAGTAGTAGTAGTAGTAGTAGTAGTAGTAGTAGTAGTAGTAGTAGTAGTAGTAGTAGTAGTAGTAGTAGTAGTAGTAGTAGTAGTAGTAGTAGTAGTAGTAGTAGTAGTAGTAGTAGTAGTAGTAGTAGTAGTAGTAGTAGTAGTAGTAGTAGTAGTAGTAGTAGTAGTAGTAGTAGTAGTAGTAGTAGTAGTAGTAGTAGTAGTAGTAGTAGTAGTAGTAGTAGTAGTAGTAGTAGTAGTAGTAGTAGTAGTAGTAGTAGTAGTAGTAGTAGTAGTAGTAGTAGTAGTAGTAGTAGTAGTAGTAGTAGTAGTAGCGTAGCAGTAGTAGTAGTAGTAGTAGTAGTAGTAGTAGGTGTAGTAATGGAAATAGTAGTAGTAGTTGTAGTTGTAATTGTTGTAGTAGTAGTAGTAACAGTAACAGTAGTAGTAGTCGTAGTAGTAATAGTAGTAAAACAATGCTTATATATAAAAGCTTAATATAGCGACACAGTCAGTTGACCGTGCAGCTTTAAATATTAGTGTTACCTGTATCGATATAATGCGAATACGCTAAATGTATACGTTGAAATTGATCGCAGTTATAATCTCGGTACATTTACGTGATCGTAAATTTATGTGTGAGTCCTGTCGTGACTGAACACGGCATTGAAGCGAAGCGCACACTTAAAATGAAAGTGAATTAGCTCGTTAAATGATGAAGAACCTATGTACCCTTGGATACATTTCTAACAAAACGCTTTTCAATCTCGAATATCTCAGTTATTAGTAACGATTTTTTTTTTAAATTGTACATGTGATCATAAGACTGGATTGTGTGTATGCTCACGATAAAATAATTAAACCGTGACGATTGGATGCTTTAGCAGGAGGGTTAGGTATGGTTTCATCTGTGTGCACGTGCCAATGTTGAAACGCGATATAATTCTAATTTAATTTCAATTCCATCAATTAAGGTGGGTTCTTACACCGGGAAAACAAAAAATAAATTCCAACAAGAGCTCGGTTTGTTAAACACAATTCCCCCTACTGCACCTTGAACCGCACAGCAGCTATTTGCGAGAAAATTGTTTAGTCCAATGCCCGTTACTTCTTCAAAATCAATTGACCGGGTCGAAACTCAAATTTGATCAGTAAGTCATGCAGGTAGACTCACATACCAAAAACTAGATAAATATCGGAAAGCGTTTTGGAAAATAAAATCCGGAAACGGATTCCGGATGGACGGACTGACGGACGGACGGACTGACGGACGGACAGTGCGACTTCAATATGCCACCCTACCGGTGACATAGGAACCATATCGCTCGTATGAATACAGGAGCACAACCGCTTAAATGGCATGTTGCAGGCCGGTCGGTCATTAAGACGTGTAAGTTTATTTGTTTAACGTTTCGCATTGTTATTATTTTATGTTGTACGATTTTTATAATTTGACTTTTATAGTGATGTTTTTAATTTTTAATGTTTGTAAAGTTGTATATTTTCGTGTTGATCAATTCCAATGAAATTTACATGAAGTATAATAATATGTGTTGAATTATTATGAGTACAAATTTGAACAAAATCCGTAAAAGAAATAAGGGAGCTATATTGATTTGAACACGTGTGGCGTTAGAAAAGCCTCAAAGTGTGGAGATTTTGGGATTCAAAAACGGAAATAGTTGTGTGTTAATCAGTCATGCGAGATGAGTTTCCGTAAATGTAAATCATTATATTCTAAATTGTATGTTTATATCTGAGTATAATATGTGTAAATTCTGAGATTTGTAAAAAAAAAAAAAAATATTACAAATATGTTTCTTTTGTTTCTTATTAAACATATGTTTCTTATGAAGATAAGCTTCCAAAAACAATTAAGTAAAATTAACTTGAATAAAACGATAAGATATTATATACAGATACAATTGTGTATATCATCGTACCTAAGATCACCTAATATTGTAACATAATCGTAAGTCAAACTTTTATAATGCTCATGTCAGATCATTTTAATAATTGTATTGATGAAACAAACAAGCGATGCATGTATTATATTCTATTAACAAAACTATGTAGCACGAAACGTATGATTTACCTTTTAAAGTCCACTATAACACGTTTGTTTTAATGTAACGATCCTGCCTTTGAACTTGGCGTTTCAATAATTGTGCACCATGTTATCCATGTGTTATGTCTGCTCGATGGATGAAAACCCAATGAAAAACACATTTCATCATGCTTTATATAATCAGATCAATCAATTGTTCTAGTATCCTGTCCTTTTTCTTCTTTTCTTGTTAAAGTTAATAAAATATACGGACTTAATATAACGGGAGGCTTGCCGATTGTTCATAAATAAACCATTAAAATCTAATCTAACACACTCATAAATCCAAGAAAAACGGATATTGAAATGATTCATTCAGTTTCGGTCAGCGATTTTGATCTTTGTATATTGGTGAAAAGTTTTCTTTATAATGAAAGGTTACAAATTCGGCTATGTGTGTTATAATGTGAGCAAACTGGTTTCGACTTTCGGTCATAGCCAGCGGCTTAAAGGGACTTGTTCATAGATTTTGGAGTGTTATGAAGTTTGTCATTAAATGCTTGTAATTGATAAATATAAACATCGGAACTAAATATCTCCAGTATAAAACAAGAATAATATAAAAGAGAGAAAAAAGATATTCCCATCTGGGCTCCTACCACCGACCCTTGGAGTAAAAGTCAGTATGAGTCTCCGTCATAAGTGTTATTCCGCTCAAGGATGTACGTTGTTCATTAACGCTTTGAATCCGTGGCAATAAGTTTGAACCTTCTCATTTTGACAAACTGTCAGCAAGTCCCTTTAATGACATCGAAAAATAGACCATAAACAAGCCGAAGACAGTGCGAAGCTAACCCTACATTCACAATACTATATAGATTATTGTTTCGGCAATAAGTTGTACCGCAGTGAATTGACTCGGTTCACATAGCGTTCCCATGTTAACCTATAGGCAATAAGTTGTATCGCAGTGAATTGACTCGGTTCACATTGCGGCCCCATTTTAACCTCAAAATTGTCTTTTGTTGTTTAAGTTTTAATACGATTTGAAGAAAATCCTTATACTTTGCCGGAAAGTTTTGAATGAAATTAAACTAATTAAACTTTAAGATTAAATCTAATTTCTAAATTTTGTTACTGATGGTACTGCGGCTATTCGTGGATATAAATCTATTATGTTGTATTAATCGATTAAAAAATATTGGACTCATACTGATGTGTCTTGTTTGTTCATTGAAGAACACATCATACACAATGTATTTTCCCCCATAACGATAAGAACAGCATCTATGTTGTAATCAGGTTTAACAGGTAAGTTCGTGATACCTGGTATCGTTATTACGTTCATAGGATATATCGTGTATATATGTTGTTTGTTACAAACCATTTATTATGACGAAATTGTTCATGTATGGGATTGGTTTCAATAGTTTCGGGTAGATAAAAGATTTATAAGTGTAGCCTAAGGGGTAAATCATCTGATTGTAAACAATTCACTGGCTTTATAATTATATCAACGCGGACTTTGTGGGTGCCAAAATTCGCTTTTAAGTATGCGGGAATTGAAGCTGTTATGGAAAGTAACACTGCATTAGATCCATAAGANCTATGTTGAAATCAGGTTTAACAGGTTAGTTCGTGATACCTGGTATCGTTATTAAGTTGATAGGATTTATCGTGTATATATGTTGTTTGTTACAAACCATTTATGGTGACGAAATTGTTTATGTATGGGATGGGTTTCAATAGTTTCGGGTAGATAAAAGATTTATAAGTGTAGCCTAATGGGTACATCATCTGATTGTAAACATTTCACTGGCTTTATAATTATATAACACGGACTTTGTGGGTGCCAAAATTCGCTTTTAAGTATGTGGGAATTGAAGCTGTTATGGAAAGTAACACTGCATTAGATCCATAAGAAGCTTAATGTGGGGTCAACTTAAAACTTAACTTAAATCGATGCTTTGATTGTGTACATGAAAAAAGCATCATAACAATGCATGTTTCCCTTAATTACATTACTAATGTACGTAATTATAATTATTGTTCACAGACAGTGTTTATATACCTAACCTCGTTATTGTATTAACAGGGCATACTCGTGTATACGTTTGTATATGTATATGTATGTAATCAAATATCACCACGCAATAATACAATATATTTTTATTAAACTTTAAGTGATGCCTACTTAAGTCGATGTGTCAAGTGTGTACATGAAAGCGCAAGTCATGCAAATATTTGTATCCATGATGTGACTTACAAATCACTTTCCTGTTTATGTTATATTTTACTTTGGTTTATAGAACAATGTCAATTTAAAAAACCGGAAATTCACCGTGTCAAACATTGGAAAATAACAGTAAATAGTATTTATTTTTATTTTTTTAAGTTTTGCTTTAAATTGACTTTTTGTGATTTTATGACGTCAATATTTATCCAGTTCAGCTCTTTGAAAGGGTAATAAACAACGAAAAATGTATTAATCATAAAGTAAGGGTAGATTACCAAATTTTGTATCCACTCGTGATAAAAGAAAATAAAAATAAAATCAATCTATAATCTACCGAAACCAAGAAATACCCTCTATTTATTCGTGCTTGTAATAAACCGAATATCACCACGCAACTGTAATTGTTTTGAATACCACCTTCTAGATAGATGTTTTATAAGCGAGTGTTAACGGACGACTTATATCCCAGTGATCGGGAGGTTAATGTGAAAGTCAGTTGGAGATGTCGCCTAGTATCACTATCAGACTATTTACACATACCATTTACGTTTACCTTTAGCGCACTGGAAAGGATACATCTGTACATGTACCTTCATGCGACAGCTACACGGTTATATTAATCATGAAATGGATGAGTGCCTGCATTTGCATCTCAATATATTTTAGAAGTAGTAGTTGTAGTAGTAGTTGTTGTTGTAGTAGTTGTTGTAGTTGTCGTAGTAGTAGTAGTAGTAGTAGTAGTAGTAGTAGTAGTAGTAGAAGTTGTTGTTGTAGTAGTAGTAGTTGTTGTAGTAGTAGTAATAGTAGTTGTTGTTGTAGTAGTAGTAGTAGTAGTTGTAGTTGTAGTTGAAGTTGTAGTAGTTGTAGTAGTAGTAACAGTAACAGTAGTAGTAGTAGAAATACTAGTAGTAGTAATAGTTGTAGTAAGAGTTATAAAACAATGCTTATAACTAAAAGCTCAATATAGTGGAACAGTCAATTGACCATGCAGCTTTAAATATTCATGTTACCTGTATAGATATAATGCGAATAAATTTAATGTGTACGTTGAAATTGATCGCAGACATAATCTCGGTTCATTTACTTGATTGTACATTAATGTGTTAGTCCTGTCGCGACTGAACACGGCATTGAAGCAAAGCGCACACTTAAAATGAAAGTGAATTAGATCATTAAATGATGACGAACCTATATACACTTGGAGACTTTTCTAACACAATACTTTTCAAACTTGAATTTCGCAGTTATAAGTTAAGATTTTTATTTAAAATTGTACATGTGATCATAAAACAAGATTGTGTGTATGCTCACGATAAAATAATTCATCCATGACGATTGAATGCTTCAGCAGGATGGTTAGGTATGGTTTCATCTTTGTGCACGTGTCAATGTTGAAACGCGATGTAATTCTAATTTAATTTCAATTCCATCAATCTAAGTGGGTTCTTACACCGGGAAAACATAAAATTAGGTCCAACAAGGCTCTGTTTCGGAAACACAATGCACCCTACTGCACTTTCAAGCCGCTCAGCAGGTATTTGAGAGAAAATTGTTACTTCCAATGCCCGTTACTTCGTCAAAATCAATAGACCGGATCGAAACTCGAACTTGATCTGTTAGTCATGCAGGTAGACTCACATACCAAAAATCAGGTAAATAACGGAAAACGTTTTGGGAAAAAATCCGGAAACGGATTCCGGATGGACGGATTGACGGATTGACGGACGGACAGTGCGACTGCTATAAGCCATCCTACCAGGGACATAGAAACCATATCGCTCGTATGAATACAGGAGCATAACCGCTTAAACGGCATTTGGCAGGCCGGTCGGTCATTAAGACGTGTAAGTTTTTCGTTTTACGTTTTGCATTGTTATTATTTTATGTTGTACGATTTTTATAATTTGACTTTTATAGTGATGTTTTTAATTTTTTATGTTTGTAAAGTTGTATATTTTTGTGTTGATAAATTACAATGAAATTTACAAGAAGTATTATATATGTGTTGAATTATTCTGAGTCCAAATTTGAACGAAATCCGTTAAAGAAATAAGGGAGCTATATTGATTTGAACTCGTATGGCGTTAGAAAAGCCTCCAAGTGGGGAGATTTTGGGTTCAAAAACGGAAATAGTTGTGTGTTAATTAGTCATGCGAGATGAGTTTCCGTAAATGTAAAGCATTATATTCTAAATTGTATGTTTATTGCTGAGTATAATATGTGTTATTACTGAGATTCGTAAAAAATATGTTTCCTTTGTTTCTTATTAAACATATGTTTCTTATGCAGATAAGCTTCCAAAAAGAATTAAGTGAAAGTAACTTGAATAAAACGATAAGATCTAATATACAGTAACATAATCGTAAGTCAAACTTTTATAATGCTCATGTCAGATCATTTTAATAATTGTATTGATGAAACAAACAAGCGATGCATGTATTTTATTCTATTAACAAAACTATGTAGCACGAAACGTATGATTTACCTTTCAAAGTCCACTATAACACGTTTGTATTAATGTAACGATCCTGCCTTTGAACTTGGCGTTTCATTAATTGTGCACCATGTTATCCTATTGTTATGTCTGCTCGATGGATGAAAACCCAATTGAAAACGCATTTCATCATGCTTAATATATTCAGATCAATCAATTGTTCTAGTATTCTGTATCATTTTCTTCTTTTCTTGTAAAAGTTGATAAAATATACGGACTTAATATAACGGGAGGCTTGCCGATTGTTCATAAATAAACCATTAAAATCTAATCTAACACACTAATAAATCTAAGAAAAACGGATATTGAAATGATTCATTCAGTTTCGGTCAGCGATTTTGATCTTTGTATATTGGTGAAAAGTTTTCTTTATAATGAAAGGTTACGAATTCGGCTATGTGTGTTATAATGTAAGCAAACTGGTTTCGACTTTCGGTCATAGCCAGCGGCTTAAAGGGACTTGTTCATAGATTTCGGCATGTTATGAAGTTTTGGATTAAATGCTTTATATTGATAAATGTAAACATCGGAACTAAAAATCTCCAGTATAAAACAATAATAATATTAAAGAGAGAACAAAGTTTTTCCAATCTGGGCCCCTACCATTGACCCTTGGAGTAAAAGTCAGTATGAGTCTCCGTCATTAGTGTTATTCCGCTCAAGGAGGTAGTACGTTGTCCAAAAAAAGTTTGAAAATTCTCATTTTGACAAACTGTGAACAAGTCCCTTTAATGACATCGAATGAAAGACCATAAACAAACAAGCCGAAGACAGTGCGTAGCTTACCCTACATTCACACTATTATATAGATAATTGTTTTGGCAATAAGTTGTACCGCAGTGAATTGACTCGGTTCACATGGCGGCCCCAGTTTAACCTCACACTTGTCTTTTGTTGTTTAAGTTTAAATACGAATTGAAGAAAATCCTTATACTTTGGCGGAGAGTTTTGAATGAAGTTTTACTAATTAAACTTTAAAATTAAATTCAAATTGTATTTTTTTATTGATGTTACTGCGGCGGTTCATGGATACCAATCTATTATGTTGTATTAATCGATTAAAAAATATTCGATTCATACTGATGTGTCTTGTTTGTTCATCAAAGAACACATTGTACACAATGTATTTTCCCCATAATGATAATAACAGTATCTATGTTGTAATTTGGGTTTTACAGGTATGTTCGTGATAACTGGTATCGTTATGAAGTAGGATGTATCTTGTATATATGTTGATTGTAACAAACCAGTTATGGTGACAAAATTGTTCATGTGAGGGATTGGTTTCAATAGTTTCGGGTAGATAAAAGATTTAAGAGCGTAGCCTAAGGGGTAAACACTATATTGTAATCCGTTCGTTAGCTATATAATTATATATACGCGGACTTTGTGGATGCAAAAATTCGCTTTTAAGTATGCTGTTATTGAAGTTGTTGTCAACATTGACACTGCATTAGATCCATAATAAGCTTAATGTGGGGTCAACTTAAATCGATGCTTCGATTGTGTACATTAAAAAGCAACGCATCATAAACATGCATTTTTCCCATAATCTCTTACTAATGTACATAATATAATTATTGTTCACCGATAGTGTTTATATACCCAACCTCGTTATTGTATTTACATTGCATACTGGTGTTTACGTTTCGTATGTGTATATGTATGTAATCAAATATCGCCACGAAATAATACATGTGATTGTTCGAATATATCCCGATAGAGGATTTATAAGCGTGATATTAAAGGTACATCATCTGCTTTTCATCAATTTGGTACGTGTACAGTTATATCAACAAGCCTACATTTGCGTTTGTTTAAGAAACTAAGACTACATGATTTTATTTTTAATAAACTTTATGTGATGCCTTCTCAAGNTGTATTTTTTTTTATATAAATTAGATAAATAAATGAAAGTACTTGGAGAGAAACTATTGATAATATAAGTCAGCTCTCAATTTAAATGCTTTAAAAACAAAAATGGATAGATTTCGTACACTTTTTTCATTGTCAGTCTGTAAGAGTTCGATAAACTTTATCATGTTTGTATTCTTCCAATAGTATTTATTTATGTATATCTTACGTAAATTAATAAATGTTGGGCATTCAAGTAAAAAATGAAATTCATCCTCAAGGACGTTACAGTGTTTGCATTTTCTATTTTGAAAAGGTATCTTTTCAGGCTTGTGCCATCTCCCTGCTTCCACTTCAAGTCTATGGGCAGATACTCTAAAACGAGTTAACGCCATTCTAAATTTTGAGACATTTACAAAATTTAAATATGGTTGTAACTGAAAGCTACTAAAAAGTCTATAAGTTCTACCTCTGGTCGTGTTTTCCATTTCACTTGACCAGGTTTGCAAAAACATATCAGAAATTCGTTGTTTAGCTACTGATAAAAATATCTTAATATCTCCTACCCCTTGAAAAAACCACACATCACTAAAACCTAAGCTGTCTAATACATCCTTGAGAGATTTAACCCAAGACTTTTTTTCTGGGTATATATCATGATCATGTAATAACATATCGTAAACGATTTTTATGTACTTGACATCATCGGATTGTAATATTTTAAACCAGTACTTTAAAACACAAATGATACGTTTATTTATTAATGGTACACGTCCCAGTTCTCCATAAACGAAGTTATTTTGTGTTTGCAACCTCACACCTAACACTTGTTTACAGTATCGTATATGTATTCTTTCAATCTGAACACTATTATTTAACCCCCATACTTCACAACCATAGCTTAGAATAGGTTCAATAAGTTTATTAAAAAGATCAAGTCTATGATTAACTGATATATCTGGGTATTTAACTAGATTAGATTTCAGCTTGTATATTGCTTTAAGAGCCTGTCCTGAGAGTGCATCATACGTTAATGAAAAAGAACCCCCAGTGGTAAATACTATGCCTAGGTATGTAAAACTATTCACTATTTCTACAATCTGTCCTTTGTAATAAAAAATTAAATTTCGTCTATTTTGTCCTCCTTTTTTAAAAATCAATATTTTTGTTTTATTCACATTAACGCATAGCTTCCATTTAGTACAATACTGCTCTAATAAATCTAATCCATTTTGCAGTCCGGCTTCCGATTCTGCAAATAATACAATATCATCAGCATATAACAATAAAAACAGTTTTAACATACCAAGATTAACTCCTTCAAACTTATTTAGCATAAAATGTTCCTCGATATCATTTAAATACATTGAGAACAAAAATGGCGATAAATATTCACCTTGTCTCACTCCCAAATAGCATGTAAACGAATCATGACTGATTTCATTATTAAATTTTATTTTCGATTTAACAACATTGTACATCGATCAAACTATATTCAAAATTTTACCACGTACCCCTAATTTTATCAATTTATATCATATGATATCTCTTACTATAAAGTCGAATGGCTTCGTAAAATCGACAATGCTGTGAACAGTTTTATATTTTGATTCGAAATATGGTTAATAATACCCTGCAGTACAAAAATATTGTCAACAGTTCCCATACCTTTTCGGTATCCGACTTGAGCTTCTATGTACACATTGTATGTTTCACCCCATATGTTCAATCGACTATTAATTATTTTACTAAATAATTTTCCTATCGTACTTAATAGTGTTATTCCTCTATAATTATTCGGGTCTTCTAAATCCCCCTTCTTATGCAGCGGAACAATAAATCCTTCGCTCCAAGTCTCTGGAAAATAACCTATATCAAACATTTTATTAAAAAGTAAATATAATACCCTAAGAAAGGATTCATTTGTTACACCGTGTTTAAGAAACTCATTTAAAACGTAATCAGGACCAGCAGATTTCCCATTTTTTAAAGACATTATTAACTAGAAATTGCGCGGCCGCGGCCGACACGAATCCCAACGCCGCATGCGGTCATGGATAGTCAAGAGTGACCGTCTTGTCATAAGAGATATTCGGTATCAATTTGNAGACTCCAACACGGAACATGAAAAGCGTGTATACACCTATAGTTTAAAAGAAACAACAAATAAAATGCTGATGTGTTCTTCTGCACGCAAAATAAATATATGCATCCATTTTCTTACAAGAATGTCAGATTGAAATGATGTTGCCCATAAATTATTTAAGCTATGAATGCATTACTTCCTATTGTTATGTCTAGGTAAAATAACAATCAGTTGCAATTGTCTATCGGGGCGCCAGTATTTCATGCTATCAGTATTTCATTGCATTATTATTACATTATCAGTGGTATGTTATAGCTTGCCTAGTCGTTTTTGTAAATACCTATTTCTAAATGAGACAGTCATTCATTGTACGCTATACTAGTAATTCTGCTACAAGATACTTACATCTTTATAATTAAAAGTGGAATGGAAATACAAAGCTTTATATTAAAATAAGTAACTTAATTATACAAATAAAGTTGGAATGCGAAGCCGTCGCGTCTGGCAGCACATTCTCATATTAACAATTAATGTTCATATGTGATAAATTTCCTCTGCTTTGGGATGGTGATTGCTATTGGCATGCTTATGTGATATCTTGTTATAACTAAATAAATTGAATAGGTACGTACATTAAGGCTGAGTAATTTATTTCCATTCGTATTTTAGTACTTGTAACCCCATATTTTCAACACGTTTAAATTGTACTTACATTTGAACATAAATTAGTTTGACACATTTGACGAATGGAATAATTGAACAAACTGTTACGGCAGTTTCAAGTGACTTAAAGGCTGTACACATTGTTTCTAAATTGCTTGTCTCTTCCTTTCACAGCGTTGTCTTTTACAACGATATATCGAACTGCCGTGAATATGAGTTTATGAACATCACCAAGGAATGTTTACACTATAATCAAGCCGGAATACGCGGTTTGCCGACGCTGAGTTCATGCGTATTTTTTGTATAAATCATTCATGGCCAAACTATTATATATTAATCTGCTATTAAATTTTCAAAAAAATGTAAATTGTAGTGCCAGTATGCAATAAGAGGCAAACCTAGGTTAAGAAATTTACTCATTGGCAGGTTAAAGTGATTTAGTATTTGAGTAATGATTAAAATTTCTCGAATTATTTACACCATTCTACTGCACACTTTAAGGAGTTATCGACACTTCTTTTAATTAATATATGTACTCTTAACCACGGTTAATTCGTTTGTGTATTTTCAACAACACTATTCATAATAATAAAGAAAATAAAGCACTAAATGACACATATCTTTCCATACACGAGTATAAGTGGACTAGAACTCGATACATAAAAAAACAAAAAACACCTGCAAGCGAGAAATGCCACTTTTTGTGTTATTACTCATATGTATAATTATATGTATTATTCAAATGTAGCATTGTAATATGTTTTTTTTAGAAACACGAAACACAGTTGTACTACTCCAATACAAATTGTGAATAGAGTGATATTATTTCTAAATATGTAATTTGAGTTAGGAAAATGGATGTTTATAACGCATCAACGCCCACTAAACAAAGTGACATTAAACGATATATTTAATGTTTATATTTTTTTTATTGTCGTCGTTACATCTGAAGTATGTTGCATTGTATTAACATACAATCGAAACGCTGAAAAGCATCATCTAAGGAACTTATTGTCCCAGAATGTCCTCACCAAATGATATTTTCACAACGCTATGTGAGATTTGAATGAGGTTGCATCCGGATATTAGCTTTGCATTTAACACGTCTTACTGGTACTTAACTCAGAGAGATGTGCAAAATTATATTTAATATGAGTTCCCACAGTGCATTTGTAAATAATGTTTTAGATAGGAAACATACAATAAAAAATAGTTCAACGTTTTTGGAATGTGTTTTTATTTAGTGAAATGAAGCAGGTATATGGTAAGTTCCTTTACAAACTTTCAACTACTGAATTTTATCAAGGAAAAGTAACATGCGAACTTGTTATTCAAACATAATACTCACATTGCTCTATGAATAAGATAGCAATTGAGACCGTCATAATTGTATGTTAATGTTTAATGTGTCTTCGCATGTAATGGTTTTTATCAACGAACTGAAGAATTTTGATGTTGCAAAATGTTCACATACGATAATAATTAATAACCAAAAGCAGTATTTCGTCATACTAAGTCTCATACAAGGTAATACCGACTTTGATAATATCTTAATGATTCAAAACAAAAACTTACATAATCCACCATCGCATGATCAAGCATTAACTTTGAAGTATACACCAAATGATAATAGATGTACTTGTTATTATTCATATCATACATAAAATGTCAGTTCAGCTAGACAACCGAGCTCAGCAATTTAAAAATGTATTGGACAATTACATACATTTGTTAAACAGCTATATAAATTTAAAATTAATTCAATGAAAGAGAGATGGCATGGATGCGTTGTTATGAAGGACACTAATGGCGATACATCCACCACATTTTGTGTAGTTCTACACAAATCCGTACATGTATCCATATATAAAATAAAGATTTATCCTTTCCACCGCCTATAAATTTGAACCAATGAATTGTATATTTGTTTTACAGATTTCCTTTAATTTAAAATAAACAAGTTTATAAAGCTCACCAATCGCATACTGTTTGCGTTTTATAACATCAAAAAAACTGTTACAAGTCAATTTAATATTAATATATATAAATACTATCCAATCCATAAATGAATGTTTATAATTCAATTTCTTTCTCTATCGTTGTAGTCACGTTTGTTCTTAACATAAAATAATAACAAAAGGCATACTATTAAAAAAACAACTGTCTTTAAACCTTATTTAAAGAGTTTTCGCTTTTTATATGAGTTGAAAATATAATGTTATGAACACAGTTATGACCTGTATAATTTCATTAAATAATTATTGTATGATAGCTCTACGCATTAGTAGTTTAGATCATCTCATTTGCTCACACTTGCACATTCTATAACCAACTACAGCGAATATGCGATCCGGTCCTTTTCTTCCAACCTGCGTTATGAATTAATAGAATGCCGTAAAATGGTTATGCATGTCTTCGTAGTCCAACTGTTCATAATCGTTAACAGAGATTTGTCACTCTGTCTAAAGCGGAGATGAAACAATCGACTTAATTTCCACAGTATACACAGCTCGATAAATGAGTATTTATAGACAACACTGTATCATTATGACCGGCATTAATTTGCCCACTGAGATATTAAATCATCTGTTTGTGTCAACGTTGTTTCAGGTCAGACAAACGATAAGGAAAAAAATGGTTTATCGGCACACAGTATATGCTATAGGTCAACGTGTGCAGTACCGGCTAAAGCACCGTGGGGCCCTTAGGCAGTGACACGTTTTTGGCCCACGCCTCAGGCCCCTTTTCAATATAGTGCCTACTAGAACGCCAGTGTCATGTGTTGCATTCTTTTCCAGTCTGAGTCTCCAAATGAAGATATTGAAAACGAAATCATCAGCAAAACAATGTAATAAATGAATGTCACTTGGTAAGACAATGTCAAGCCTTTAATCGGATTAAAACATTGATATAAAATAATTGGCTTTGTCAAGTCATTAGATTAGGCTACGAAAGTAGAAACCAATATTCTTTCCTCATGTGTTACGGGGCCCCTTAAAGTCGCGGGACCCATAGGTAGTTGCCTGCTCTGCCGAATATGAATTCCGAGTCTGAACGTGTGTCATCGAAACAGCAGTATTTATACTTACATTGAGGTATACATTTTCAGTTGGCATGGGCCTGACACGGAAGATAAAAACTATAAGAAAACAACAATCCAAATACCACAGCGTGTGTTCGTATGAACGCGACAAACTGACGTTATATTCAGAGTGTGTTATGTGTGTGCTAATTTTCTTTAACAAAATAATGTTTTCAAAAACAAATACCTCACAGTCAACGACACTTATGTCCAATGCACAAATGACTTCACTATGGGATTATAAATAATTAATAACTCGTGAAATAATACACCTCAAGAACCATCGTACCTGTTAATATATAACGAAACTTTTCTCTTAACCTGACCACAAATCTCAATAGGTAAATAATTGCAAATCATTGTTACATAAAGTAAAACTTAATTTAACTTGTTCTGTTGTTATTAAAGTGCGTAAACTTCAAAATATTTTTAAGAAAGTTATAAGTGAAAGGTAGATGCTTGCCAAAACGATAGTCATAATAATACGATATAATTTAAGAAAGAGTATTTTTCAATGTATTTTAGCCCGTTGTTCGACACGACATATAAGCGAGGCCCCCTTGCATTCGTGGCGAGCTGACTACATCTTTCCTCGTTGGTTATACAGCGAAATTTGTATGTGGGATTATGGATCTTAGCCAAAAACGCGTGATTTTGAAATATTTCTAACACACGATGTAATAATTCCGACAATATGACTAAAAGGTATGCGTATAATTATTGTTTTTCTGTTCATTATATGTCCATACGTATGCAATTTCATTGAAGTGTGTTTAATTTAATGATGACCTTACGAGAATACCCATTCTTATTTGTTGGGAACAATTGTAACGTTATTAACGCAGCCCTGAAGTCAGAAGTGTGCCTCAATGTGACCCAATCATGAATGAGCNTTTTCGGAATTAGTGGTGTTTAACCTATTGAAAGTTGCAACCGCATTGTTGAAACGGATTAAGCCATGAGTTGCAAATCGATGAAAAAAAGTTGCAACTTTGCAAACGCAATTGCAACTGCGCTGCAATCATTAATGAAACGGCTCCCAGAACACAACTTTATTTACATCTCAGGCATACAGGTATGCAGTAAGAGGAACAATATATCTTTAAATATACAATATATAAATAGACACGTGTTTCACGGTTAACTGGGTACAGTCAAAAGACCTACCTGTGATATATAATCACAACATAGATACTTTATATCGTTATGCGGAAAATACCCTGTTTACGATGTGTACTTTGATAAACAAACAAGACACATCAGTATAAGTCGAATATTGTTAAATCGATTAATACATTATAATCGAGTGGAATCGATTAACCACCATAGTACCATCAATAACACAATAAACAAATTGAATGTAATTGTAAAGTTTAATTAGTTAAACTCCATTTAAAACTCTATACCGAAAAATATGAATGTTCTGCAATTCTTATTAATACTTCAATATCAACCGACAATTGCGAGGTTTAAATAAGGCCGATATGTAAATCGATTCAATTCACTGCTGTAAAACGTATTGTCGAAACACTAATCTATATAATAGTGTAAATGTAGGGTAAGTTACGCACTGTCTTCGGTGTGTTTGTTTATGGTCTGTTTTTGGATGTCATTAAGCCGCTGGCTATGACCGAAATTCGAAACCATTTTGCTAACATTACAACTCACATGGCCAAATTCGTAACATTTTATTATAAGGAAAACTGTTTATCAATATACAAAGATTAAACTCGCTGACCAAAACTGAAAGGACCGTTTCATTATTCGTTTAACTTGGATTTATGGGTGTGTTTGATTAGATTTTAATGGTTTATTTATGAACCATCGACACAGCCTCCCGTTATGTTAAGTCCGTATATTTAAGTAACTTTTACAAGAAAGGAAGAAAATTATAGCGGATGCAATTGGCTGATCTGTATACCTATCTAAGGCATGCTCAAATGTGTTTATAAGCGTGGTGTTCCTCAACCGAGCATACACACAAATAGGATAACATGGTGCACAATTAATGAAAAGTTTAAAGGAAAGTTTGTTACATAAACACGTGTGTTATTGGACTCTGAAAAGGTGAACATTATTTTCGGCTACATATTTTTGTTCATAGAAAAAAAGACATGCATCGCATTTTTGTTTCATCAATATAAGTTTTAAAATGGTAAAATATTAGATGTAAATAGTTCGATTTATGATTATGTTACGATATAAGGTGATATTCTAAGGTACGATGATATACACAATTATATCTTTATATAAAACCTTATCGTTTTCTTCAATATTTTTTGTTAATTCATTCTTCTACAAAACTTCTCATTTTAAGAAACATATGTTTAATTTTATGTATACAATTATTTACAAATCTCATTATTCGTATATATTATACAGAGATGTACATATACAATTTAGAATATACTTTTTTTCGTTTACTTAAAATCAGCTCGCATGATTTATTAACACCCAAATATTTCCACATCGATATTTTTCAATGCACTCACATGCAGCGTCAGTTTATGTATATCTTTGTATAGATCTACGTGATATGTTTCAACTTCATTGAAAATTCACGCTCGATAATTTCAATTTCTTTAAAAGTGTACGTCTCGCTTCAATGCCGTGTTCATAAGCGACAGAATTACAACTACCACTTCTACTCCTACTAGGATGTATTTTTCATCATGTTTCAAGATCGGGGGAAGTTAAGTTTTAAACCATGATACAAACATAATCACATTTATAATCTGACCGAATATGACATAACCATAACCGTGACAACAACTTGAACGCCACTCGTTTATTTCTCATTTGTATAAATATATGCACAAGAATTTTGGATTTACAGTAATAATTATAGTTTCATATGAAAGTTTTACTACTTCTATAACGGATTTTAAATGTAACAAAGCGGAAGTATGAGAATGATATTTAGTTGATCACTAACTGTGTATAATTTTCAAACAAATATCGATATTGATTAAGTGCTGAATTTAAATGATAATAAGACAATTATTATCAGATAGTCATGGCAGTGTTGCGGTTGTTGCTCTTTGTGCTCAA
This sequence comes from Dreissena rostriformis, assembly GCA_007657795.1. Lineage (NCBI taxonomy): Eukaryota > Metazoa > Mollusca > Bivalvia > Myida > Dreissenidae > Dreissena > Dreissena rostriformis. The sequence continues at coordinate 217 of VMBQ01010168.1, read as the reverse complement.
TGATGTTGTTGTTGTTGTTGTTGATGAGGATGTAAAACGAGATGGTGATAATTATGGTGGTGATGATGATGATGATGATGATGATAATTATGGTGGTGATGATGATGATGATGATGATGATGATGATGATGGTTACGAAGACGACAACGACGACGACGAAGACAACGACGATGACGACGACGATGACGACGACGACAACGACGACGACGACGACAAC
>VMBQ01010167.1:0-27877 GCA_007657795.1 Dreissena rostriformis | reverse complement strand
CGTTAAAGACACTTACCATAGGAAGACCGTGACATTGAATTTTAAACAGTCGGAAAGTGTCTGCCCACCTATACCTGTGTTAGCTTTTTTATTTTTCCATGCTGAGTTTGTTAAAATAAATGTGTGTTATCAATGTGTCTCTTTCAATTGTTACTTAAGGTAGTAGCGTGTTCAGACAAACCTCGAAATTAAGTGATTTCAGTGACCACTATAATGGTATTTCTGAAATCAAACTCAAGTATGACCACTTGTGTAACGGTGTTTCGAATCATACACATGTGTGTCCACTAGAGAGATTTCAAATCAAACTCAAGTATGACCGATATAACGGTATTTTTCAAATCAAACCCGATATAACGGTATTTTGTAAGGCAAGCTTATGCATGACAACTATTACAGTATTTGTTTAATCAAGGCCGTGTTTAAACAATATTGTGTAAGTTATGTCTATATAAGTGTATATAAATCATTTGAGCCCTGGGCAAGTAGCCGATTTCGACTCTAGGGGCATGAATTGAACATACGTAGTTGAGGACCACTAGACGGAGTTGCGCATCATATGTTAAATTCAAGACCATTGTGGTTTCAGAGAAGAAGATTCAGTTTTTGTAGAGATATATCTAACCCAGGGTTTGAACCCATTAATAAAGAGCTGTCTAACCCAGGTTTTGACTCCAATGGGACGAGTTAACAAATTTGTAGAGAAACCATACAGAATGTTACACACCAAATATTAAAACCCCTGATCTCTACGCTTTTTGAGAAGACATTATAAGTTTTATTTTTAAAATCTATATTTAGGTTTCCCACATATTAAGTGGACCGAAATAACTTCGAAAGAGGGTCGCCAAGGGATCATTCTTGTAAAGTTTTATTAAATTTTGCCCATCAGTTAAGGATGAGATGTCGTTTGAATAAAACATTAATGCACGTCTGACCTTTGACGACGCATGATGCACGGCGAACTAAAGGTGATCCATACAACTCACATTGAGTACTGCACAAGTGAGCTCATACCAACAACAAAACAAAGTGTGCAATGAGTGATTATAGTTGTGCATGCTTTAACTTTAAGTACGTGTAAAACAAATGTGATAAACATGTTTGTATCTTAAATATGAGTAAGATAACATTTTGAGTGTTTTAATTGCATACACAATATTTTCCTTAACAGTTGCATGACCTTATTTTGATGATTTTTCTTAAAATGAATGACGTCACTGTAGTATATAAAAAAATATCGATACAAATATTTCGTTAAATAAAGAAACCTTATTTTGTTTCAAAACATGTGATGATAAAGACCGTCATTTTCACATCAACTCGTTGTCAATGCACATCATCTATTATTAAATACGTTAAGAAAGTTACTAAAGTCGGAAAGAATTCTTAACACTACGAAATGAATAAATCGTTATCATATTCTCCCAAGCTCAGACATGCATGTATCGATACTATCATTTCTAAGTGTTTGGTATGCATGATATGTTTTGCTTTTGTTGTTGTTTTTTTCATCTCGTGCTTATCTTGAAAATGGAGCATCATAGACATAAATTGTTATAATTAATTTAGCATTTTTTACGTATATGTATAGTAATATTGTACCTTTGTATTGTTATTGTTTATATACGATGCGTGTTTGAANCCGGTCTCGGAAGTGACAATATGCAGTATATTTGTCACTCGTGTCACCCAAGTAGTGTTCTTTCGCCTGCGTGTTCATAATGTCCATCATCTGTATGTTGCATCATTCAAATCTGAAATCCCTTTGGATACACATTCCCAGCTTAAATCGGTAAATCATGAAAAGTAAGGAACAGCTTACTAAGTGTAAACGTATCTGATATGGTAGTCCCGTCCCTTATAAATAGGGCTCACGCTGGGTTGAAATTTTCTGAAGCAAACACTTTTAGCAGAGACCTAAATAAAAAGCTATCGCAACATGACGATCTTTATCGTGAAATAATAATGTAACCACGCCGGACTAGCAGATTGNAAAAAGCTATCGCAACATGGCGATCTTTATCGTGAAATAATAATGTAACCACGCCGACTAGCAGATTGAATGAAACGCGTTAAGTTGGCCTCTTATTACATTAATGAGAGACTGACCATGTTGGTATTTGTAAGAAATAACGACTATTTTAAAAAGGATTATCTTTGCCTTAGATACACTTATTAACTGCACTAGTTATGTGTTAACCATTTACTTTCAATATTTCATTTTTAGAAGGTTCGTGTTCCGTAAATTAGCATAATTATATGAGTCGCGTTCTGAGAAAACAGGGCATAATGCATGTGCGTTAAGTGTCCTCCAAGATTAGCCTGTGCGGTCCACACAGGCTAATCAGAGACAAAACTTATCGCTTTTATGACATTTTTCGTTTAAATGAAGTCTCTTCTCAGCAAAAATCCAATTAAGGCGGAGAGTATCGTCCCTGATTAGCCTGTGCGGACTGCATAGGCTAATCTGGGAAGACACTTTACGCACATGCATTATGCCCAGTTTTCTCAGAACGCAACTCATATATTAATATATTTTGGGTTCTCATCAAAATGTCCAATTTATTTAAGATTGGCCATCGTTGAAAATATGGTTTTCAATAGATTAGTCTTATATATCTGTAAATGGGACATGCTAGCAAAAATAATGCTCGTTTTCTATAACATTAAGATTGCAAAATTTACATTTTATGTTGTCGTGAAATATTACTATATCGACCTCTTTCTATTTTTAATCTATGAGATGATACTCGAAATTTTGTGAGAGCTACATGTGTTATATGTGTTGGAATTTTAATAATATCTGGATATGTATGGTTGCGTAACATCGGAAACACCGAATTCCACTTTTCACCTAATTACAACCCGAATAACACATTAAAATGCTCGTTGGTATCGATTAGGTACGGGTTCTTCACATGACATATATTACCGAATTCCATCTTCTTTAATCACAGGCCGAGTATCTTTCAATTGTTATGCGATTTTTACAGTTTGCACAAATTTCGACCACCTTCATTAATTTCACGCGTCTTTAATCCGCTATTCACAAGTTTTTGACACTAGGTCTGATTGAATAAAATAGATAATTGTCTATAAAAGAGTTCCGATTTGTTTGATGATTTTCCTGTTGATTAAATGAAAGACGGAATTTTAAAAATAGAATAAATTGTAATTTTGAGTGTTGTTTTTTAAAAAAAGAATATCTAATTGGCTATTAAAGAGTTCCGATTTGTTTGATGATTGTCAATCGGATTTCATAAAAGTCGAATTTTTTAATCGCTTTAACTCATTTGTTGCTCTTTGATTTATCTTTGTGAATTATTTATTTCGCTGTACCCGTGCTGTTACAATTTGCCACAGAAGAGGGCAATTTATGCTCTAATAGCATTTATCATGATGTATACAAACACAATATATTTTTTTACCTGAATTGAATAATTAATAACAATGCTATTAAGACTTTATTGGTAATGCTACTGAGAATGAAGTAGCAGTAAATAGTACGTTTTCCTTTATTGTAACTAAACTGAAAGTTTGACTATTTTGTTATCGTCGCACCATTTAATGAGTCTATAATAAAACTTAAGAGTATATTGTTTAGGGTTAATATAATTAATTTATTTGTTTTAATTTTCTTATGTCAAGTTGTTCAGCCTACATATGGGCATCTATTTTTGCTAATCTGGATGTTATATTAGCCCTAGGCAATGTGTGTCGCTAAGATAAGACCTTGACCAGATGGTAACTAACATGACAGTTACAACAGAGACCATACACCACAGGTGGTAAACGATATCAGGATTATAAAACGTAAAAGCATGCTTTCTTAAAGTGTTCTGTAGCGGATCCGTGGTCTAGTGGTAACACACTGGCTTCACAATCCAGGGATCGCTGGTTCGATTCCCCGCTGCNTTCAAGTAATGTTATATCAGTCGTGATATTTTAATCAATATAAACTAATAATTGTAAAAAAGGTATTTTAGAACCTGTATTTTTCGTGATATATAGAAGTCGGGTTGAAAATCCCTTTAATAATGTTAGTAAATGTATTATATAATTCGTCTTAATGAGTTACTAATAGGAAATTTCGCACATGTTATCAATATCATTGATTTTCTTTTGTACGACCTCGATATCCCGCGCTGTAAATTTTCTGAACTCTGTTTTCTTTTCCCATGTTTTTGGAACTTGTGGGATGAGGTAGCCAAGAATATACTGTTTTACCCAGTAAATAACTTGTTGACGTGTAACACTGTGTCCTTTTGCATTTATAGACTTCACTATAGCCGACACGCGATAGCCAGCTCGATGCAGATTAATAATCTGCAATTTTGTNGTATGTGTAACATATTTTATCAATATATTACAATTGAACACGTGTAAAAAAAATCGTACAATCTCGTAATCTCATCGTTATTGGGAAACAGAACACAACAATGTTATATGATAGAGAATAGATAATTTTATAATTAATGGAATTTATTTATTCAATACGAAAAATACAAAGGTGTACATGTACATGTATGTTTGCATAATGAACCTTATCTCTAAATAAATTTTCGTATAACAAACCTCCACCGTGATCCGCCGCGCGTCCACCGCGGTCCGCGATAAGTCCACGGCGTTCCGCGGTGACTTCCAACTGTGATAGTGTCCGCGGCGTTTTTGTGAGGACGAGATAAACCGCCGAGAAAACACCGCGAACAAGAAACAATATCGCCGCGATTGTCCGCCCTCGAGCGCGATTGTCCGCGGTGGCAGCGCGGATTTTGACAAATCCGCGCGAGCTGTACTGTACGCATTTGATACTTTTAGCTCGCTGTTCTCCGCGTGATCCTCGGCGATGACCATACTTACCCTTGCCTCGTGTAAAGCTGTCGTCGGCACTGCGTCCGTGTTTGTACCGGCGGCTGTCGGATCAGCCATCGGGGGAATTATGACCGGCGTAAAACTCCTGTTCTCTGCAGCCTCCGCGGCAGAGGCATTAGGTGCCTCCACGGCGGCTGGGATGTCAACGGGAGCTATTGCAGGTTAGTTTTAAGATACGAGAGCTATATATATATATGTATAACAATCAAATGACATACAAACATTCGTAGTATCGGTGTTTGAGATAGCATTGAGTTGTAGCATAACGTGTTGAAGTGCTTGTATATGAAAAGGTAATCTATATTTTATGTTAGTTGCTCTTCTTATGGGGAATTAGTTTTTGTTGATATCTTATCGTAAACAAAATAAAAATATGTTTCTACTTTCGAGTTCAAATGGTATATGCAACACCATTTATTTAATTCTGGTGCAAACCGTTTGAAAAATATTCAGATGATATATATCTTAGGGTAACTCGTTATACTAATGGCTCTTTAAAGAATATGTTTGAGTATAGGTCTTTTAATGTAAAAAATCAGACAACACAACCTTATAATCACAAAAGATTTATGGTGTGCTTTAATCTACAGGAGCAATAGTTAGCAAGACTGCCTTAAGCGCAGTATCCGGCGCTCTAATGGGAGGCCTCTCCGCTGCTGGTGTAGGATCTGTTGTCGCGGGCTCTATGGGTGTCATTTCACAGGGGCTCGCTCACAGTCCCGTCGGTACGTTGGTAGTTGGAACCAGTACCGGTGTTACTGGAGCCGGAAATAATAACTCTGAGGCCGGAAGAGGGCTTTGTGTTACATACGATTGCTGGAAACCTGTTGTTCACGACAAGTCGCTTCTTCCGTCACGTGGAATGCTTTTGAAGGACTTGTGCTGCCATCCTGACGTGGCAAGTGTCAACGTTATCCAGGGTGACGTCAGCGATTTGCCATACGTCCGCATTGAAAACAAATGGAATGAAATATTTGACATTGAATACTTGCTGCTTCCCGATACGAACCAACTGTTTTGCCACGTCAATCCTATTGTTAAAAACTTCTGACATTTGAGTTGAGGTCGCAACGCTGTTATTGATCTGAGCCACTCGAACGTGGTGAAAACTATTAGGCTTAATGTTATTATGCTGAACGATTTTTGTGTAGTGTTGCAATGAATTTTCATTGAGTTTGAAAATCATAACTTATTTTTCGTCATCTTAGGATCTCCGGATTAATACAATTTATTTCTAGCTCCTTCTATATCATGTATTTGCGCATGTATCTTAATCATTTAACAAAACAATATTTATTAATAAAAATGTTACATAGGTTCAATCATTACAATATATACAGGTAACACATTTTTTTTTCAAATATACACACTGTTATATTTAAAATTAACAAAATTTATGAAAAGCTGTTATTTTATGGATGTATATTGTAAATAAACACTGCAGTATGTATTGATGGTAATTGTCTTTTTATGCGAGATTAATTGACATTCTTGTTCACATTTGATGTTTTAAAGAAACATATTTCTCCCTATTAAGCCAACACGTTAAGATGAAAAGCTCTTGGTTTTGCAGGCTGATGGTTTTAAGCAATTAAAGTTTAAAAGTGTTCATTCGCACAGAACAAGTACACAACGTACTTGTCTTCTTTGCAAAATAAACAACAGGCAATACAAACATGAACCCGTAAATAGTATACAATGTCCTATGGTTGAACTTTTTTTAACTAATTTCTCATACAAAACGTGCGCGGATTGAGATGTTGAACAATAAAACATTACATATCAATACGTTATCATTACGTTTTTTTACAACCCGTTCTTTTTTACAAATCACCATTTTTGCAATGCATATCATGGGGATAATGTTAACAAATGCATGTAAACACGAATAGTGAACCATGTACTTAATATTTAACTGAATTTTTATTTTATTATTCTGAACAAATGGAAAAACACACAGACAACGCAGACTGGATGTATAGGGATAGTAAGTGTCGACAAATCGTTTCGTTTGGGCGATTTGTAGTAATGTTCAACATTCAATCGTTTAATAAGTATACACACTTTTTATGTTTATACTATACAAAAGTGTTTGAATTTTTAATACAGTAAAGGCAACTTTATCAGCGTAACCTATAGAAAGGTCGCCAATTAATTTTGCTAAATCCATTTCAAAAAGTAATAATTTGTTTGTCGAAGCTGTTACGACAAAGTAAAAAAAAGGACCGTAATGTGGAAACGATCGTACATCATACATACCGGGGTTGTATCACTGTAATCTGCATATTCTCTTACATGTTTGACAGCATAGTTCAGTAAATGGTTGAACGCATCCAGCATAAACTACATATGCACCAAGGAAGGAAACATACACATGTAAAGGTAAATACATAAAATACTATATAATACAGTTAATTAACATTCTATTATTATAAACATGTGATCATCTTCATATTTATCTACTTGAAGATTACAACATCTGACATTGTCGACGGGATAGTTTGGTTTGAACGACTCTTAGATAAACTTCTAAATAGATCTTTTTCAAAACGAGTGTTACACATGCTATCTATGTTATAATTCATGCGATGTGATAATAAAAGTATTAAGTATATACATATATGGCTTTATGTTTCTTTACTGGCAAAGGTCAACAGATTGTGGAAATCATTCACATTGAAGTAAGGGAAGCACAAGAGTTGTGATTAATATGCATGTTGTATAAACGCTAAAACTTGACCAATACAATGTATAGTGTTATCTGTAATAAAGGATGAACAGGTATTTCCATAAATGACTTAAAGAGCTTGCAAAAACCATCACGGTGATACACACATGACACAGATGAATGGAAATAAAGAGGTCGAGGAGTTAGTGTTTGTGGATTAAATAATTGAACTACAGTTTGGCATCCGTTCTCACCAAATATAAAATAAACAATACGTTCGTGGTTCTCTGTTTACAGTGATTCATCATAAAAAAATGGTTGTGATGAAAGCAGCAAATTAAAGCAGTGTAGTTTCAATCCACATCGCATAGGATCAATATTAAATCAATCAAACACACGCCGCCCCAGTAAATACTGGTTAACATTAATTCTATAAAATCAATGCGGGGATTGAGATGTATTGTCTTTTCGGTAAAACATTGCACTTAAACCGTAAAAAAAAAACACATTATAGGGTGAGGCATGTGTATCGTTTGGATATTGTTTAGTGTCGAAAATATTTTAACTTTTAATTGAATGTTACAGTATATGCAAACACATACATACCCTATCTCTGCTCTGTTACTGGTCGCACATGTATACAAAACATACTGACATACTTCTGTATTAATGAACAATTTTAACTTATATACTGCATTCATAAGAAAGATGCCCGTTTGCTGTTGCGACCATAAAGTTAAGTGTTGTGCTATATTTGTTTTTATTTAAGTGTTATTTGCATATATAATTTAAACATAATTTAAATATCTTTTTTCTACCGATATGATCCATTACTGCAGGGTATTGACATTTTTGAAACGTTGTTTGAAACCTTTTTTTTTGGTTATCAAACCAAATAGGTGATATTATAGATTTAAATGTAATATTATATTTCTTAGGTGTGCAATGTCTGAAACGAACTAATACATAAGTTACAGCCGCTTCAGAAAATTGTATAAGAATACATAAGAAGAAGACAAACTGAATGAATAGCATTCACAAATTTTAACAGAACACTTTTGGGAATCCATACTTGAGATGCTCACGCACTTATTTTATATGAGCTTAACAATTATCGTCCCTGAAAGAACATTTCCAATCATTTGCTATTGTGTATTCGATCAAATGATTTTGGAACACAGTTTTTTTTTTATTCTCTGTTATGTTTGCCCTTAGGAAATTACACATCAGACCATTATAATTTTGAGCCCTGGGAACCCAAAATTGAGATCATTGGTAGTTTAAGCCCCGTAAAACCACACAGCCCACAATTGTTATGTTAAGACCTGGAAAAACCACATATCCGATCATTGTTATATTTAGCCGTGGGAAACCACATATCAGATCATTGTTATATTTAGCCTTAGGAAACAATGTATCAGATCATTGTTATATTTAGCCTTGGGAAACCACATACCTTATCATTGTTAAATTTAGCCTTGGGAAACCACATATCTGATCAATGTTTTTTAAGCCACGGGAAAACCATTGGGAAAGTCATTAGTAGTGTTATCCCTTGGAAAACCATTGTTACGTTTGATATAGTTTCAGAGTTAAAAAAACGACATATTTGATCATTTGTATATTTAAAACCTTTTAAAAGCTGTCCGAAATTAAGGTTCTTAACTGAAAACAATTTTGGTTTTGTATGTTTTAGTTATGATTTTTGAAAATAATATAAAATGTTTCAATTTTTAGGAAAGATAAAAATTGTAGGAAAGAAAATTACACATCAGAACATTAGTATTGCTAACACGGGGAAAACCACAAGTGAGATCAGTGTAGTTTTAGCCATGGGAAAACCGCACATCAGATCATAGCTATATTAAGCCTTGGTAAAACCACATATTAGGTATTTGTTTTGTTAAGCTACGTGAAAACAATTAGTAAGATCATAAGTGTTTTAGCCCTAAAAAAACATTATCACGTTTGAAATAATGGCAACGTTTATAAAACGACATATATCATCAAAAGTATATTTAAGGCACTTCAAAGCATCCCGAAATTAAGGTTTTTAACTGAAAACAATTATAATCTGAAGTTTGTAAGCCGCAACTTATTGTTACATACTCCAAGAGCCAAAGTACGTTTTTTAATATTATTTCCGGTTCACCAAAATTAACGACTATAAACAAAGTTTAATTTTCAAGTTTTGTATTGGGACATCGGCAGATAGCCTTTGACCATTCCCATACAGACAAATGGTCAAGGTACAGCATTAATTACAAATACACACATTTTAACAAACTAAACAATGCAGTTATTCAAGCCTCATGTGTACATAAGAAATCATACATAAATACAAAACAATATTCATTCAAGCAGACGTTACGTAAAAATATATGATTAATTTGATCGACGCATGAAATAGATGAGAAGCAGCTTCAACAAGTTTTTTTTTCCCAACGAGTTTCAAAGCAACTATGATAAACGTCGAAAACAATTTTTCAAAGCTCAGCTTTTTAGGCTCGAAGACATGTTTTACAATTTCGTTAAGTTAGGCCCGTTGGATCGTGTAATAAAGTTTGTAATCTGTATGTGCGAATTTGTCTACACATTGGACACGATAGGAGGAAGAGGTATTCAGATGCGACAGTGTTTAAATTACAGTGTTTTCAGTAACGTTCTTTTCTATATGTATGTTTTTTTTTGTATCTACGAGTCTCAATTTTTAAATAGTGAGCTCATCATCTAAATCTTCATAATTATTTCGTTATATGTTAAATCTATATATGTGTCATACTTAAACATAGACCATTACTTCGTATCTTATTCGTTCAATGTTTATCTAGTTAAAATACAACATTGAGTATTGTAATTAGTGTTATTTCCAATAGATTCGTTATAAAAGAGGAATTGCCCGTGTAAACTTATGCGTAAGACACTTAGGGCTCTGCTTAATGTTAAACCAATAATTTGAGCGACGTTGTTCGCCTTTAATTGACATATGAAGTCGTCCTAATCATTGACGCAATACATCAACATTTGAAGTCCATGCGCGTACCCCTATCAAAGTTTTGCAAAACTTTAAACGCAGTTTATTAACTTCCTGGATGTTAAAAATCCCCTTATATTACAGCAATACGGAATAATAGGAGAAAGACTAAGTTTCACACAAGTACTTACCTTGGGCCTTCATCTGATACAATGATCGTTAAGAGACCGTTACGATACTGCTATTTCAATAACTGTACGCACATTTGAGCACACTCGTAAGAAGTATCTTAACTTGCGATCTCGTAAAAGATACGATAAGAAATAGTCATGATATGTGCGTTATGTTAAGGTGTTTTGACACACACACACAAATTGTCGTAAAAAGCTATCTCAGCGGTGTCATTTTCGTCTATCATATATATTCGTATATTGAATTGAGCGAAGACATCAATTTAAAGTCCTTCGTAATTTTGTATGGTTAAAAGAATCTAGATCAGTGTACACACCTTTTAACCTTGCGCATGTATGCAATTTCATAACAATGCCGATAGTTTTCTATGATATAGTGACATATGCTTCAAGGCAATTTATGATAAGTACTTGTAAAAAAGTCATTTAACTATTTGTTCTCTTTGTTTAAATTCAGATATAATTTTTCAAGGGTATAATATGGCTAAAATAATTGTTTGGAGCAAAAACCAACCATAGTAACAGACCTTAAATACCACAAGTACCAACCGGGCATTTGTATAAAATCGCCGATCAAAAGAGAAAAAGACACCATCTGTAAGTACCGCAAATAAGTTGGAATTATTGTATTAATAATCTAAATTTGTACACAATGCCATTATTTATCAGATGCATATTTACATCTCAACAATTACTTGGCCTATGATCCTCACAATATCATCAATACAATTATAATCATCATCATTATCATTATCGTCACTATAAATGTAGTTATTTTTTGTCCGTTGTTTAATGTAAAAATAATACATTAAGCTAGACATGTTTGTGCAGAAAAAATAAACACATGTGTCGATTAAACACTACGACATGTGTATGCATAGAGACGTAAATGCCCTATTTATGCAATGACAATCAAAGACAGAACATGTCAATGTGGCGACATGACTTTTCTTTCGAAGTCATGACGCGTAACGGATGTACATTTACTTTATATATTGTATTATGTTTAATAAGAATTGATTTATCGAGTTTATTACAATGCAGAAAGCTAAGATCGTCAGGACAAACGCGAAATCTATGTCATAAACAGCAATTATCAACATATCCGATTATACAATTTCCCTAAGCGTCCATTTGGTATCTCGATAAGATTTGTTGTACTTAATTATTGCATTAAATGATCTTATTATGGCACGGCAGGACGGAATAAATTGCGACATTTTCTTTCTATTAAATGTCACTGTCCTCCGATAATTTGCAATTAGTGTGGAAGGCATTGGTACTTCAGAAAAATGACATCAATAAGAGGTTAAGAGGTTAAGCACTTTAACAAGTATGTTATCATTATGTGCATTGCGATAATAGTCTAGTATACATCCACAGGAGAATCATGTAGTGTAGTTCATTAAAACTAATCATGAAGTAAATCAACCAAAATAATTATTATGTCAATAAAATGCACTTTTTTCATATAAAATTGATGTGTATCGCTAGTCTATTTTTTTCAGTTCTTTTAGTTTACTGAAGGGGATGCATTTTTAAATACAAACATAGTTATCGGCACTAATAAATTGAGACGTTTTTCGCTTGGTTATATACATACCGCGCACATGCTAAGACATTTAAAATTGCATGTATTTCATGATTTCTGTCAAAACGGTGACAAATAAACATTATTATGTTACTTTTTAATTTAGGGTGCAGCCTAATGAAACCAATAACGTTATCTGGCATGTTTTTTTAGTTGACTTTTTAATTGGTTTTTATTCGAAAAATAATGACGCTTACGTTGAAAGTCAATGGAAGATGTCTCTCCTTATTTCCTGATTATGTTGTGCAAGAAGTAATATATGGTCTGTTTAAATGAATGCGATGCATTATTTCCTGTTCGAAACATTAGTTCTGTTTCCAAAATTGCTTCCATGGGAATTATTATAGTTTGCGAGATTTGATTTTCCTTAAAATACATCATCAATCCTTCGATATCAAAGACACGCGATTATGATAAATGACGGTCACGTCTCTTGTGTGACAAGCAGTTTATCATTGCAGAAATCTCACACGAGCAGACTAACTGACTTGAGATTATAGTTTTTGACTAAAATGGAATAAATAATGCATTAATTCTACCGCAAACAAATTATTTGGAGCCGATTTATTCAAAACACGTTTTTTACTGGACATTGTATAAGATAATATACTTAAACAAGCAATGTACCTTCCATGCATTTTCTGTAGTTGTTTTATTAGTATTTCATTTTTTTTTAAATTGATTTCACCATATTCTCTGTTGGTGAATGATTCCTTGCAAATAAAATATTGTGTTATAGGAAAGTGAAGTTTTTGACTTTGGTTCGTTCTTACTAGTCTTATGCTTTGTTGAAGGTACTAAACATGTTGTGACGAAATGATACAAAACGCTTGTAAATAATCGGCAATTCTCATCAGGGTACATCATTGTACTTCGCGTTAGCACAATTCAGACTAGTGGATCAACTGGATTGTTTTCTAAATCAATTTTGATATTTTTAGTTTATAATGCATCCTTTTTCATAAGAACACTTGCACGAATTTAGAAGAGCATTTTGAGTTTAACTCAGAAATAAAAAACTTCAAAATTGAGATCATCGAATATAATTTAGAAGCGTCAGGACAATTAACAATTTGACAACATAACGTCATTCAGCCGCTCTTTTTTTTATTGTGGTGTTATTTCTTAAATTCCGTCAGTGATGTTATATGATCATGTGTGTAGTTAGGAACATTATTTCAACATTTCTTATCACGAAATTATCAAAGATTATGTCAAGATATCAAAATTGAAAAGTCAAAGGAAGCTTTTTGTTAAACAGATCGGTCAAAAATAAAAACTATTAGGACGTGTACGGGATTTTTGTATTGAAAATGTCAAAGAAAGTAATATCGTTATATGTTTGTTCGAAATGTGAATGTTTCGAACACAATCCCATGCACTTATAGTACTACGTTGGCTTATAATTATATTGTTTTATTAAATATATAAAAATCAAAACAATAAAGATTTCAGATCAGACGGCAGACATACACAAATCAAATTATGTAGATCACAAGGGTTCTTTTTGCATTCTGGATACAAACATCATGAACACCATTATCAGGTTAAAGTTGTATAAACCACTGACATAAAACCCAATGCGACAATTTCCACCCAAAGAATATCCCAGTAGATTTGTCTGACCTAGGATTATTGCCACACAGTTACTGAGAAAATGTTGATCATAACATAGTTTATGTGCGTATGTGTTTCAGGCAAGATTTAAAAAAATGGCTTATGGTTTCATTCTGTTCAAAACCACTAAGATATATCAAAGACAATATTTCTGTTACAATTGCACTGCTTTTAGCATTGTTATGTCTTTTGGTTACATTTGGATGGCCCCAGCAAACTATTTTAGTCGTCTCTCTTGTCATCCTTGCTTTATATTTATCGTTTAATATTTTTTGTCATTAATGTGTAGGTTCCAAAAGTTTCCCCTCTACGCATTTATCGATATTAATTACAATAGTTTAAATGTTTGACCTTTCAATCCCACCGTTATTTATTATTGTTTTATTTGGTTTAGATTGTTTAGATTGAAGAATTAACCGTAAGCACAAATATGTCTAGTGACAGACAATATGATGATACATAATATTATAAATAAAGAATACATATAAAACGCATACATGTACCTCACATTAAATAGCATGATTACCTCTACGCGGTTCAATGCGTAATATTTTGCATACAAAAAAGTTCTAGGCACAATACATATTATAAATTAAAGCATTGCTACACCTTTAATAACAAAACATTTATATAGTTATATATTTTATTATTTTAGAAATTAAATTATAAAAATATATAATATATTAAAATATAAATAAATAATCATAAGTGTATATTATCTGCCGGGAGTTCGAAAAGTAATGAATATGCAGTATTGTTATATGTGTACACACGCTGGAAACGGACGTCTACAGTTAATATGAACAATTGGGATAAGAGCATGACATGTTATCACACAAAGACACATTCCATAGAATAAAACGGACTTAAAAGTATCACAATCATTGAAACGTGAGTCTTGGTTCGACTTTTTCATCACGAAACTAAAGCTTCTACTGACAATGAATAATAACCTGTCACGCCGCTTCGACGCACACATAAAGCTTTAGAAATTCAATTTGATATCAAGGACTGACATTACATTTTTCCCTGTTAGCAAAAATACTGTTCAAATAGTTAAACGTTGGGTCGTGCAATTTTCAAATCCGTATTTGCATGGTTAAGTTATAAAGCCGAAAAGCTGTATTTAAAAGAATTGCGGTAGACATAATAGTATGACCGTGACCTTTAAGGTAACAGCATATTCTTTTTACCTGACAAACCAACTCATTTTGCTTAACATTTGTGTTATTTTGAAAAAAGTTTACGACCAAAATAAGTTATAGCCTACAAACATTGTGTTGAAAACTTTTTTTGTTTTCAAACCAATGTTCCACTTTGACCTAAAACATATTACCCAATTCATTATGGTCAAGTTATTAACAAGAATTAATTCAACAGTAATATCCTTTTTCCACCTCTTAGTGTTACCTTGGCTTTTTCCCCGACACATAATCCTATCCTCTATGTGTCCTTAATCTGACCCAAATTCATGTTTGTGTATATTAAGTTAGTGCCATTACCACAAAAAGAGCTCAAAAAAGTGGGCGGGCCAAAATTATTTTTGACCGTGAATTATGAGTCATATTTTCATACATGTTGGTTGAACGGTTAGTTGCCTGATATCGCATAAAGAATGCGGGAGTAATTTGTGTNATAAATATATTCTCGGTTAAATAAACTGCCGCAACACCCCTTAAGGCAGGTCTCTAGATAACAGTAGTGAAGGGGTCTTTAAAAGGCAAATACACCTTTTTGCTTCATAAAATCATATGTCGTTGGTGCTCATTAGATTCGCATCATCAAGACGATACTAATGTGTAGCCACAAGTATGTTAATTAACAAGAAATATCTTTAATAATATATTCGTTGTTTATCCTGACTTTGAAATAAAGGTAGAAAATTGACGTTTCTTAGTTATTAAAAAACAACAACAACGGTTTAAGAAGTGTTGTGTTCTTTTTTCACTTAATAGTCGTATATCCATCGCATGAAATGTGTCTGAGGAAGTGCACATATATTAAACCACATAATAGTGTTCGTAAATACAAATTTTACTACGTGAGATCACATCATATGTGTCCTCACATAGTTTATTATGAATTTATTTCTTCGTAATCGAAACAGAGCGTACGTTGATATTTGATTAAGACGCGTGTTTCTTTCCACACATTCAAATACAACTGCTACATGCACTTGCGCAGTCTGGTCAAGGGCTACGCTGCTATAAAAAAGCACGCAAGGTTTCATGGTAAAACCACGATACTTTTCGATAGAAAATTGAAGTCACACTGTGTTATTTATAGCAAACTGGTAAATGTCGTTAGCATATTCTGGCTTGTATACTTCTCACATGTGTTGCTAAATAATTAAACGATTTTCCTTCTATCATGGAAATTAAACTATTTCGGTAGTTTTGTCTCACAATACAAGACAAATGACATTAACCGATAGGTTTTCATTAATTTCTTTCCCTAAAATTCGTGTTATTTTATATCTTGAAAGCAATTCGGTGTTATCAACATAAGGAGTTTATTGAAAGTACATTGCTTTATATAAACCGTATTGCTACGAAGAATGCAATTTAAAATGGATTAAGCACGTGTACTATGCGTAGATCCGGCGGTTGGGTGACTCGAAAACTGGAAAATATATGGTCATATAGACTGTACTCATCAGACAAATCAAATTAGTTTCACATTTATAAAAAATCATAATCATATTCCAAAGGGATAGGACATTTTTTCGGTAATTCGTTTTAAATTTTCGTCAGTACATAAATTTGTATTTATTTCCTGCTTACTTTAACAGTATTCCACATCGAATTCTGCATTTCTGATTCACTAAAAAGAGTGTGTTATATCTGGTAAAAAAGTGGCGAGTAATCGGGAATCGAATTGCCATTGTCAATGAGATGATCGGTTAACGAAGTGCTCATGAAAGTTGGAATCCGACTCTTTAAACATTTGAATTTCCTCAAATACGTTAGTAAACTAAAATGTAACATGATGTAACATTAATGGACATATTGATCTTTTATTTCAAATAGTAAGCACGTTCTTGATTTATTTCCAAGTATTTTTATTTTGTTGAAATATGTAATTTTATCGTTTTCTTTATATAATCCACCGTTTTTCCTCGAATTTCTTCCTTCGCAATACGAAGTGCTATACCATTAATCGACCCAGCAATTTTCCGTGTCTGAAAACCAAATTAACAGAACATAAATGCAAAAAAGCAACTCTCATATCGCGCATATCTTATGTTGTTCTTTGTTATCGAAGGGCCATCCGTTATCAAACTATCCGCATACCCGCCGTGTTACTAAAAGAACAACGCATATTCAATAGCAAGGAAAATAATTATAATAAAATATGAAGCATGTTCGTGTTAATGCGGTTTAAAAAGGTTGACAGCAGTATTTGAAATGGAGCGACGTACATTTCAAGTCAGAGACTCCAGTTCAGTCAATACTAGGTCAATCAATATCGGCCTGCCGGGTCAATGAAAATGATGGACTTGCTCGAGTTTGTACCGGAAGTGGCATTTGTCTGAGGCCGCACAAATCCAAAAAGTCTGTGGAGTACGGTTTGGATTTTGTCAGTTGATTTTTATAATTCGAAGTAATTTTCGTCGTCATATTTTGGTATTTGGCGGAAACCGGAAACTCGTTCGGACAGCTTCCGTGAATTTCGTACTCTAAACCACAATGCTGATCGATGTCGCCCACGTGCGTTTCATAGTAAGCGCGTTTGTGACGGAAAGACGTAGACGTCATAATCCTCGTCATCGTCTTCAAAACACACACAACAGACGTATTTCAAAATTGTCTTCTTCTTAATTTTAATGGCACTTCAGCACATAGATTGTAAGACAGTAAAGCGATTTTTTTACAGCACATTTGATAATTGAAATGTACAAGTTCGTTATTTTCGATAAACGTTATAGCTAAAATGTGTTTATAAACGTAGTGTTTAAGAAAACGTTACACGATGATTACCGGTTAATTATGATTGCCGGCACGTATGACGTCATCTTGTTTGACGACTTATCAATAAGCGTCAACACGGAAAAGGGGCAGTTGTATAGTCAAAAAGTCAAAAAGGAAACGGGACACGTTTGGTTTTTTATGGGTTTTTTTAGATTAAAAATTAATAAGCATTTGATAATAAGGATTTAAAGTCACGCACGTAGGACTTAGTTCCTCCTTTTAACGAAAGAGTACCGCCTGATAAAAGAAATCGAGTACATCTCCTTATTTAGGAATTGGAACCTCCTTGTTAAGAAAGTGTTAACAGCTTATTTATGAAAAAGAACCTCCATATAAAAGAAATATATCTCCTTAGTAAGGAGTTGGTAGATCTACCTCCTTTTTATAAATTGACAATTGTGTACCTCCTTATTTATTAATTGGTTCTGTCTTTTTATACGTTGGTTCCTCCTTATTAAGAAATGTGTAACTCGCTATTACAGAATTGGCGCCACCTTATGTACGAATTGATACCTCCTTATTTACGAATTGATATGTCCTTACATACGAGTGTAGAACTCCTATCTATTAATACATTTTGAAACCAATGGTACTTCACTGCACTCTGACGATTTCACTATGCACGTGATTCAGGTTAGGTGGCTCTACAACCCCTTGGTGATGTCGGAGGATGACAACGTTACCATGGAGATGACCGACGCCATCAGGGCGCGCTTCACCATACATCGGCCATACGTCAGTGAGTGGTAACCGACGTGTTGTAATTATGTTCAAAGTAAGGTACACGTGCGCACTTCAACTTAATATAGCGAATATTGTCCCATTTGTTCCAATATATAAAGTTTCGGCTCCTATTAACACTTCCGTAAACTTATTTGAAAATATATTATAATGGTTACAATTGTTTGTTCTTAATCAATAAATAGGAAAGATGTTTATAATTTCTTCAGTAAACGAGATATATTATGATTATTCAAATCAGTATTTTGTGAACATACTGGAATACCTGGAATTAAGCATCTTGTGTCATGTATAAACACTTCACTGCCGCGTTCCAGGCTGAGATATTAATTTATTGGAATCTAGTATATTGACAAGTCAATAAACCATATGAGGTGGCACATTAGGACAACATATTTGCACAAGAAATAAACAAAAAGAAAACAAACGAAAATGCAAAAAAAAAATACGGCCACGCTCCAAGCTGACTGATTAAGTTAATGAAATCTAGTACATTTACCTAAACCTAATTATTTAAATCAGTATTTTGAAAATACTGAAATACCAGGGGCTTAGTTACCTGCGTCATGTATTAACACTAAACTGCCACGTTGCAAAGCCGGGGATTTTAGTTAATTGTAGCGAGAATATTGACAGGGTTGTTCCATTATTTGTTTCTTTAACCAAGATCCTGGTGATCAAATACGCCCAGATAAAGGATGCTGGCTCGTACGCATGCGTGGCGAATGCCTCCACCGTCATATCCGCCCGAGTGGTAATAGGGTGTAAGTAAACTGCTGCTGTTGTTGTCACGATCTTTATTGGGACAAAACAAAATGCACGAATGAATAGTCCGTCGGTAACTGCCAAGATACGCGTGTTTGTATAAATGGTTTAGAATCAAATAACCCGATGTTGAGCAATATAACTTGCCACACATAGAGTAATTTTGGTTTTCGTTTGACAATTTCCCAAACAGGAGAGAAACCACGTGCACTTAACACATTCCGGATTGCACGTTTACCGATCTTCAAGTTTTCAAAAGTTCTATTCATTGTTCAACCACATTTCATCACCGTTACGTCATATCATCGTCATATATTTATACGACCCTTTCAGACGCCCCGAAGATCTTTGGTTACCCTCACGTGACATCCACATGATGGTGTGCGAACGGCCACCACGTGTCGTCATGTGGTGCAACGTGACCGGTTTGCCCTCACCCGCTATCAAGTGGTTCTACCGGAAGGACGAGAACTTTCCCCACACTTGTGAGATAATCCATCCTTGTTTATATGTGCTATTGTCCCTGGGTTATTTCCCTTGTTACAAAGAATGTGTTTGTTTGTTTCCGTTTTTCAACAGTATTTTAAGCCATACAAAGGTCATAAGTTAAGCAACCCACACTTTTCCGGTTTATCTGTACTAAATGCACATTCTTATACCAGTAACTAAATCACATTTAGGGAAAGATGGCAAAAGAAAGGGTTCACATGACATTTTGTCAATAGATTTAACTACGTTATTCAATCTAAGTTGAAACGCATACAGAAGTGTTTTTGCTGTTTGAAAATCTTTTCATAAATGTTAACCTTGTTACGCTACACGGTAAATGTTCAACATATATGCATGGCTGTAGCTAAATAATTGAACCGGTCTTTTCACCATAACATGTCTTAAATGTTCCACCTGTTGAAAGGACGGACACATTGCGCGCAATAATTAACTCAAAGGTGTGGGTCATATTGTAATACCTAAATAATACAAATATGAGTAGCATTCTTTATATTGTAGATATCGGCCTCTACAGTCACATGATTTTTATTCCGGACGTCGATAATTCTAACCAGGATCAATATCGATGCGAGGTCAGCAACGCGCACGGAAGTGACGTCAGTGTGTTCCACGTTCACGTCATATGTAATTGGAAACAAATAAGAATTGTTGTCGAACGTGTTTTAACGGTAAAATCTGTATCGAGTAATTAAAGTGTACTCATAATATTGGATATTTAATATTTTGCTGTTTTAGATAGTTTTATATAATATTCAATATAGTCCTTAAATTAAAATAAACCTAGTTGAATACAATTTTATTCAAGCATTGTAATATCTAGAATTTAAAAAAAAGCTATTGAAGTTATGTATAACACGATATTTGATAACATTTCCTGGAACTGTTTAATTCGAGTTCTTTACAAGACTCTAGTGTAGCTCATTCCATTTAATTAAAGTTTCGTTATGCAACATGAAGTTGTTATTGAATAAAGTTACCGTAGTATCGTTATTGCATTGAAGTCGCATGAACGCTACATAAATATCGAATCAAATTTGAGCATCGCTTTGGGAAAAAGGGACTTAATGAATGTGTGTAAAGTGACGTCCCAGATTAGCCTGTGCGGTCCGCACACGGTAATCAGGGACGACACTTTCCGCCGTAACTAGAGTTTCGTTAAGAGACTCACTTTAAAAGAAAAATACCATACAAGTGGAAAGTGGCAGTCCTAACAGGCTAATCAGTGACGACACTTTTCGCAAAAGCATTAAGCTCCGTTTTTTTCCCAGAGCAAGGCTCATTTGTATTTCGCGCATCTTTCAGTTGCTTTGTGTTGCGCCGTATGATATAGTGTTTTACAAGTCATATTTTGTTAACATACCAGAGCACAAACATGAGCTCATTTTTAATAGTTAAATTGTAAAGATTGTTTCACCAAACCAGGTCATGAGTTGAATAGAGTATACCTTTACCTCAAACATTTGATGCCGTTGGAAATTTTACATATAATGTGACCAACTGTGCTGAGTGAAGAATACAATTTCAATTTGCACTTTCATGAGAAGAATGATTACCTTAGTTTCACATACGTTATAACTAGTGTTGTTTTTTTCTGTGAAAAAAGTATTTCCACTACATTATAATGGCTTTCTATCGTAAACCATCGGATATGTGTTCCACTGCAGATCGGATTATAACACTGGATCCAGAAATCCCAAGCTGGCCAAGCATCATGATACTCACCGGAAATGCCGTCGTAGAAGCTGACCAAGCATCATGATACTCACCGGAAATGCCGTCGTAGCTAACAAACATGAGCTCATTTTTCACAGTTAAAGTGTTAAGATTGTTTCACCAAAACAGGTCATGAGTTGAATAGAGAAGACATGCACATCAAACATTGGATGCCGTTACAAACTTAACATATAATGTGGACAGACAGTGATGAGTGAAGAATAAAATCTCAATGACAACCGTAGTTTCACAGACGCGATAATTAGGATTTTGTGAAAAAAAGTATAGGCCTCTTCTTGACTACATTAAAGTGGCTGTTTATCGAAAACTATCGCAAATATTTTACATTGCAGATCGGATTATAACACTGGACCCAGGAAACCCAAGCAGGCCGGGCATCACGATACTCACCGGAAATGCCGTCGTAGCTCCTTCTATCGGGGGCCACAGTAACAACAACGACATGAACAACAACGCGTTAACATTTATGATTGAGGGTCTTGTTTTATTGAAGGTGCTTGCAAGACTTAAAAAACAATTAATTTACATGTAAAATGACAGTGTTACAACATATCACTTTAACAATTAAGTATTATCAGAAAACAGAACCTCTAAAAGTGTCTTTTACAGCTGTGAAAAACGTACAAATCGAAACAAATAAGATTAGTAAGACATATCATATTAATTGCATTACAAGAAATGGGTCTGCATCATTTCAAAGACGCATACCGACAAAAAATAAGAACGCTATTATATTTTTAGAGAGAAGCGCATGCATACATACTAATTAAACAATCAGTTTATTGTTTTAATAATTAAAACAAAATGACCCAAGTACCGCCGTGCACATGCGCAATATTGATTCTAATTGAAGATCACGATTTCTGTTGACGTCTGTTAAAATCCCATTTAAAACGTGTCACGAAAAAAAACATTTGTATCGATTCACTTTTATTAAAGATTACACCAAATTGGCATTGCTGGTTAATATAGATATGTTTGTGAAATAAGATTATGCATTGTTTTAAGAAATGAAAATATGTTGTGATTAACCATCGAATCCCCTATTTATTTTTTTCAAACATATGACACCCTAAAAAAAACAATTTATACTAACATCGGAAGCCCAGCAATGAATAGCAATATAACAGTTACATCGTTTCCGATATATGATGTCGATGTCGAAATGTTTTCTATAGCAAATGTCAAAAGCGAAAGTGACCAGCAAGGCAGCCCTTACTTGTATATTGACCATTATGTTAAGTAATGACTTTGATTAAGTAGACGCATGCTATTACATACGTATATGCCGCTGTTTGACTGATTTAAGTTAAATATGCATGCCGTATATTTTATATTAATCCATCTGTTTATTAATTCCACAAGTTATAAATTTCGTGTCACCAATCAGTATTTTCTTTTGTATGTGAAATATATTTTTTTTTAACTTTTGTTATGAGAAATACTATCCTGAATGCTGTCTAGATAAATTTCATTACCCCCTCGATTGAACTTGAGTGTTGTTTCCATCGATTGTGTTAATTCGTATTATTAAATGACTATTTTACTTTATATAATGTTATGTTGTTATACGTATTAACATGGCAGAAAAAAATGGTTATATTTATGTATGAAGACGATGAACTATTGTATCTATCTGAAGAAAATGTCTGTCTTTCTTTCTGTTAACAAATAATTTTCCAACAATGGAGACTTTTAACAGATTATTACCATGGAATATCCCAATATAGAGACTTAAATATTTGTGTTAACCTTTAAAAAAATCTTTATATAGACTTAACGGTTTATTAACCACTGTGCATATTTTAATAGGAACATATTTTGAGGTAATTCGTATTTACCACTTGCTACATTGTATCTCCTATAGAAACTTCTTTCATATAATAGGTAAGTTGTATTTGTAATTGAGTACATTATCTCGTAATATAAGCCCATACCTAGACACATTGTCACTCGTGTTAATCCTTGAATATGCAAGAGACTAATATTACTACTATTTTATATTATGTGTTATTTCGAGCAGGTACATACTCTAAATTTGTATTCGAGCTGGAATCTGACTGTATAACTGTACATCAGTCGTTCTCAATCGATTAACCTATCGACAGCAATCTTTGAATAGCTGAAATCTGTATCACGGCCAGGAGATTCACCACACCATCTCTGTTTCGGGAGTAAAGAACAATTTGCGAATTTCGAGCTGGACTGATGGAGAAATAAATAAAAAGGAACGGCTGACAAATAACACATTCATGTTCCGTTTATTAATTTTTATTGTATTCATGAATAAGTATGTCATAGTCAACCATCATATGAACTCTTAACTATACCACGGTGCACTACATGAGCGCCTATCCATGATACAACTTAAGGCATAACTTGACAGAGTCTAGACTCATTATTAATTCGCCCTGAACTGATTTAGCCCTTGAGTCGGACAGTTTTATCTTTAATTTAAGTTTGTAAAGATGGATTTTATTTGACGATGCACGTGGACATGTAAACATATAAATAACTTCTGTTGACGATACATTCAGAATGTTATTATTGATTGACTTTATACTATCGGCATTTTGGCGAGATGCTTTCTAAAGCATTCACTAATAACTATATATTAAAACAATTACATTATTCTGTAATTATAGACTGCTATGATATTTTACTTCTAGAACGTTTACAAGCTTTTTGACGTATTGACCTAAGTTTTTACCTGACAAGAGCGAGTATCAAACTCGACCAATATATCATGCTAAAACTGTGACTTCGAAAGGGTTAACAAGGCTTCACGATAGTCATACAAGGGAAACTGCCCAACCCATGTCGACCATATTTTATCAACGGGACGGTACCATTTTCGAACCCAGCTGATATATCATATTAACACATATATGACCAAGTTTAAGACAGATTGGGAAAATAATGGCTTTTAGAGTGTTAACAAGCTTTTTGTTTTTAATTTGAACTGATGACCAACTTTTGACCTCACGTAATCCAATTTCAAACTCATCCGAGATTTCATTGGGACAAATGTTCTGACCAAGTTTTATAAAGATTGAAAATACATGTGGCCGATACAGCGCTAACGATGTTACACTTAGCCATACACGACAAACTGACTAGACTCCAGGCGGCCATGTTTTTTCAACGCATCGGAAAAAAATCCAATTCGGCCGAGATATCATTACAACAAATGTTCATGACGATTTGACTTAAACTGAGGCATCAAGAGTATTAACAAGGCTTCATGAAAGCCATATAAGGAAAAATTGCCCCGTCCCCTGGTGGCCATGTTTTTCGATGAACCGGAACCATTTCCACTAAAAGCCAAGAAGTCATTAGAACAAATGTTCTGACTAAATTTCTTAAAGATTCGATCTTAATGTGACTTTAAATGTGTTAACAAGCTTTTTGAATTTGAAATAGTAACCTAGTTTTAACCTCACGTGACTCAGTTTCGATCTCGGCTAAGATATAATTTGGACAAATGTTCTGAACAACTTTCATGAAGATTGTAAATAAATGGGGCATCTATAGTTTTAACAAGGTGCATGTTGACGACGGACGACAGACGATGGACGATGCACGACAAATGACGGACAAACCACGATCACAAAAGATTACCATGAGCATGTTGTGCTCAGGTGAGCTAAACATATTATGTTTTGCTATGATACTATCTAAGTCCCCGTTTTGAACCAGTAGCTTGTAATTATAGACGTGAATCTTTAATATGTTCGACTCAAGGGCAGGTAAGTACTCTTATATTTAAAAAAAATAATACACAAAACACACATGTAAATTTACAAATATTAACAAATATAACCGTCTAGTAAATACTTGTTTTGTGAAAAACGAGATATTATGGACAGGCAATATTACAAAACATTGGTTTTTATACATTCGATATTATGTAACCATAACAAACATCAGGTAAATACATAGCCGGTTTCTATCATCACATATGCCCAAACTGCTGTACAATTAAGGAAAGCGTTTCATTCCAAAATACGCCTACCGTACCTTATGAAGAATAAACCGACTGCGCGTTACATATTTACTGTTAATACATACGTTTAAACAAAGTAAGAGCTAGTATTGAAGACTTAAAATTAAACCGGTACACACATTGCTCTTTATGTTTAAGACCCATGCCATGATGCATTTAAACAGTTTTTAATTAACCACTGTAAAATAACCCCTTAATTATGTTTAGTATACAAAGTAGCCCGTAGTATACTAACATTAGTTATATTTAACAATTTTTGTTTTATAATTTCAAAAACTAGTCAAGAAGAGGACATTTACAGACGGACGATGTTATGTTAGTATAAGGGAAAAGGTGGTGATGTTTAATGGTAAGTTTAACGATAAACATTTCACCAGCAACAATAACAACATAAATATAACAAAAAAAAACAATTACAATTTATTTATACAAACTACATGATAATATTATAACGTACTATTCAAACATATCGTGTACAACGAACGTATGTTTGAAACATACGAGGGTTCAACATGTACTTCCATCAGAGGTTTACGATACATATCAACATAAAAGTCTCAACACTGAACAAACGATGTGTACATCTTTTGAGTTCATTAATAGTGTTAAACCTTTAATTTAAAAAAATAACACAATACATACCCAAAGAACAAAGTAAAATTCTTGAACACGGAGCAATAATGTTCTGTCAAATGCAAGTAAACTATGTAGAACAATACTGTTTGTTGAGCTTCCTGTCCGCGTCAATTNAGGTACTTACATTCTATGAGCATGTTATTCATTATCTGTACAAGGTATTTACATTCTATGAGCATGTTATTCATTATCTGTACAAGGTATTTACATTCTATGAGCATGTTATTCATTATCTGTACAAGGTATTTACATTCTATGAGCATGTTATTCCTTATCTGTACAAGGTATTTACATTCTATGAGCATGTTATTCCTTATCTGTACAAGGTATTTACATTCTATGAGCATGTTATTCCTTATCTGTACAAGGTATTTACATTCTATGAGCATGTTATTCCTTATCTGTTCAAGGTATTTACATTCTATGAGCATGTTATTCCTTATCTGTTCAAGGTATTATAATTCTATGAGCATGTTATCCATTATCTGTACAAGGTGCTTACATTCTATATGAGCATGTTATTCTTTATCCGTACAAGGTTTTTACATTTTATAAGCATGTTATTCTTTATCTGTATAAATATTTATATTCTATGAGCATGTAATACATTATATGTACAAGATATTCACATTCTATGAGCATGGTATTCATTATATATGTACAAGGTATTTACATTCTATGAGCATGTTATTCATTATCTGTACAAGGTATTTACATTCTATGAGCATGTTATTCATTATCTGTACAAGATATTCACATTCTATAAGCATGTTATTCCTGATCTGTACAAGGTATTTACACGATCACTCGAAATGACGACTTTCGTGTAATTAACATCAATGCATCAAGTACATGGTAACATTTAAACTTTACAAAATAAAAACAATAAACTTGACGGCAACGTGGAAAATAAACACACGTTTGCCTTTACAACTGTAAATCATATTAAAAAGACAAATATACAGTTGAACAAAATGTATCTACAAATGCAGCTATACCGCTGTGTACGTGCATAATTATATATATTGCGTTGCGGAATCACTTCAATTTGAAAAAAAAGTAAAATTACATTTAATTTAGTTGAATGAAGATAACACTAACTATTTTAACGTGAAAAAAACATTTGAATAAGGTATTTACACTTTGGTTATTCTAAATGAATAACACCATGAAAATATACTGCTATTGACACATTTACATTTACATATAGGAATTATTCTGGGAATTTTAAAAACCTAAATGCGTTAAAAACATTTCAAATCGCAGTCCTTGTCCGTGTAAAACAACGATTCAATAGCGAAGTCAAAATAAAACCTTGTTTTTGCATTTATTTAAATGCCTTAAGTTAAAAGTTCTATATACACACACGTATGTCAAATTTTATGAGCGGTAACTGTGTCTAACAAGAGTACGAATTAACAGTGCAAAACATCGTCTTGTCCGTACATAATGACGGCACAAAATCAAGCGTTAACAAAATCCCAGGAAACCCAATAGAACAATAGACAATTTCAATGTTCACTACATTAAGTGTAAGTATTGTCACTGAATCTTGTCATCGTAAACAAGAGCAAACCGTCTAGACATGAATTACCTTC
>VMBQ01010166.1:11369-24772 GCA_007657795.1 Dreissena rostriformis | reverse complement strand
TTATATATATAGCGTACCCTTTGGTCAAACATTAAAAGGTGTCTATATAGAATAAGATGGAATTGTATTGCGCGTGCTTTGTCTAAAATAGTATAGGATACTACATTAAAACAGTTGCTCGAAGGCTGGTTACACTCAATTTATAAAAAGTTGACAACAGAAGGTTAAAACAAACACAATGAACTTTGTATAGTGCCGATGTGTTCCTGAAATATTACTTAACTTTGAATTTACACCGTGTTCTTTATGCTGCCCAGTTTCCATGTTAACAGTGTCAGTATTTCAGTATATAAGTTACAACCCCTTTTAAAACAGGACATGATATATATGAAATGTATCATATATTATATATCTAATTCATAAATGTATGTATATGCATAATGATAAAGAACAAACAATTCTAAAAATGTCGACCATATACGTATAGATGCACGGTTAACGCCAACCAACTTTCCCGAAGCCCCCAAATATGTCTTCTCGCCTTGCATCGGAAATGTAGGTATAAATTTCGTGATCACTCAATAATATTTCAACCATCAAACAAAACAGTCAAGCTATGTCAAATAGAAGCATGAAATCTTATCACTTTCCGGAGCAGGACATATCTTGAAAGGACGGACAAACAAATAAACGAACTAATTTAAACAAGTATTATTGTCATTAGAATTAGAATGTGTTCGAAATAAACATGACCCCGTGATGACATATTTGTCTTTGCGCTTTTAAATATCTATTTACGTAATATCAATATAATTTTAGACAATCATTGTTGGAATGAACATGTTTACGCCAAATGTATACGAAGGATTCTGAGAACCAATTGATTTATATTTGGTTAATACTTACGAAAGCAGATGTTTGGTGCATAATTTAAGAGCAAAATGCAAACGTCTCATAAATAATCGAATCGTTCCTTGGATTTCCAGGAAACGTCATAAACGTAATAACTATGTGCCAAAAAGGGCAAGATTAGAAGATTCATTTAACAGTTCAATAGTTTGGCACCGGACACAAAACGGGCAACTGCATTTCAGATTTAATTGTTGATTTTTATCGTTGCCTTAACCAATTTAATATTAAACTGCCTTGAGATTTGATTGGCCTTTAAATTGATACCTACGAATTGTATTTGGGCAAATGTTGCATACATCTTATATCACATTATCTACTCTTTGCCCGAACTATAATAATCGTAATTCAGTTAATACGTAAGTGCCCGACGGTATATGAATTGATAAAAATCACTTTTACTACTGTGTTGACCACTGTAGATATTGAGCATTTGAGCAAATGAATGGGTAGACAGCTTGATGGTGATTAAATACAGTATAATAAGGTCATACGAGACCAAACTATGTACTGTATTTCAATTGTTCAAATCCAATTCATAATCAGGTTTGAATAATTTGGACAATAGGTTTCTGGATTTCATTTTCATGATCATATTCGTCCCATGAGATTTGTTCATATATATATGTCATATCATACCATATTTTATAAAACGAGTTCAGGAATTTTGTTAGTAAGCGTGCCTTTGGCGAGCTAACTAACGAATTTCCTGGACAAGTTTAATAAAATATGGTATGATGTAACAACGAGTGTCAGATCTTTTTTATCACATGCTTATAAACTAAAATACATCTTAATTGACCAAACAAATGCTGATAGATCTAAAAGTTGTTTAGTTTATCTTCCTATGACCGCGCTAAATCTGAGCGTGATACCGGACTGGAGGGGTGTGCTACGGGTACTCGGTCCCCACTCTTCCGCCACGGCAAAACTACGACCAAATAAAACTTAAAAACACACTGACAAATGCATACCAACTTTCAACTTTCCGTGAAATTTGAAGTAAAAAAGGCAGTAGTACACACAACGAGTCCTCGCATTATACAGCTTAGGTAGTAGAATCCTCATAAACGTCGAAAGCCAAACATGCACAATCGCTACACGCACATTATGTGACATGAATATGCGAATGTGAACAAGAAGCAAGGAAAATGTTCTTACTTAATATTTTCCAAGTTCGCTAGTTTTAAATAGATTGGTTATGTTGAGGACTTACTTAATTGCGTTGCTGATTTTATTTCTGCATATTAGAAATTAAACAACCGTGTAATTATTCAATATTTACATAAACAGAATAATGGAATACTTGGCTCTTAAATATATAAATTGTTGATCTTAAAACAAGACAATGCATATCACACGAAAGAGTTCAATCTCCATTATGAGCTCCTTACAGCTCAGTCTTCTATAACTGCAATATACGATTTTTATATAAAAACCAGACAACCAAAGTTATTGTATACCTATGTCGTCAAAACTTGAAACATTTCGTATTTAGTGAACATTTAACTTCATAAATGGTCTTTTTATACATCGTATACAGTAATATTTAAACTGTAAATTAAAAAAAGCGATCATCATCACATGGTTTGTTGTGACGGCCGGAATTTCCTGACAAGTTATATCTCTGCGCGAAGCTAGCCAGAGACGATCGAGCTTGCTTAATTAATCACTCGACGGACTCTGAAGGTTCTGAAGGTTAACAGCTAGCAGATGAACATAAACGCAGAATGATCCATGTACTAGACGAATCGTTACGACTTTAACTACGGGGTTTTGTTTACTCAGGGGACAATCATAACTTCAGCGAATTCCCTAACAATCCTTATATCTTTATTGTGGACATAAATTTCATGAAAGAGGATGTAATAAGACGAGGTAATTATGGCGTGGAATCGGATAAAATTAATTACGGGCTATGGGTGTTGAACGTGTCTCTGATACATTCTGAGGGTATCTTCGGTCACGACACAGCAAAGGATTTTGGTGTGAGCTTCGAATGGGCGGCACACATTAAGAGAGAATTATTAACATACTTAGTCCTTTAACCCCATGCATACCCTATTCACAGACATTGTTTCTGTTGTGAATAGTGGACTTACTTGTATATGTTACTCAGTCGAATAGTGTACTCAGTTTAATATTGTAGTCGTTGTTGTGTACCATAAAGGCGTGTATTATGTGTATCAATACTGATATGTTTGCAAGAAGCATTGATACGAATGTTACGAGAGAGCCTGTTTCATCTTTGAAAATTAGTACATTGAAATGCGCGATTTAAGAGTTATTCACCTGTTGTGTAGTATTATTTAAAAAGCAATGTTTTATTTTTTTGCGTTGAAGACTTTGCTTCAATTATTGTTTATCTACCGCAGATTGAGTAATATTGAATTAAAAATAGGTATTGCAGCACATAAATTACTCCACATAATAAGAGTTTATTCAATTAAAATGCTATTACTTAATTTGTTTGTCTTCTTGTGGTCATTATTAGTGTCTTTATTAACATTATAAATTGTGTATGCCCCCTTCTTCGAAGAAGAGGGGGTATATTGTTTTTTGCCCGTCTGTCTGGCTGTCTGTCATTCTGCCTTTAACCTTTGCAATATTGAAGATATCAACTTCATATTTGGCATGCATGTGCATCTCATGGACCGGCACATTTTGAGTGGTGAAAGGTCAAGGTTATTCTTCAAGGTCTAAGGTCAAATATATGGGTCAAAATCACTCAAAAGGGGGCATTGTGTTTCTGACAAACACATCTCTTGTTTCATATTGCAATTATGTTATACACTCCCAAGGAAACAAACGTTTCCCATTTATTTTAAATTTGTAGTTTATTTCCTGGCATTTAAGCTGTTATCAGACTTTATTTAAACTTCAGTGTATCAGCTTGAAACGACTAGAAACTTTTTTACTTAGTATTGACTCGGTCTTGTAAATTTTGCAGTGTCATTGACATAACCTAGATCCAAACGACAATATAAAAGTCTCATTTGCGTCAATTATATCAGTTCTTTTTTACCAGGGTTGCCTGAAGCTCCAATTGCGCCTAAATTACTTCGACCCAGATATATTTATTTAATAATGGAATTTGTTAGACATCATTTACCAATTTAGCCGAGGTTGGCTAACACGTTCTTATTTTTTATTTTTTAATCCGACGATCAGATAAGCATTGGAAAGATAATGTATTCATTCTTTTGTTATAATATTTTACGCTCTATAATATTGTTTATAGTTTCAGGCTTATGTCATTAGTGTTCCTTGAAATTCTTACATATAGGCGCTGTGTATTGTGATATAAACACACGAGAAAATTTACCCCTGCTTATATTCCCAATGCCTAGTCGTCCCTTGCAGCTATATGACGCTCAATATATCAAAATATGAGCCGCGTAATGCGAAAATGGCTTGTTTGCAGTTATCGGCCATCTTAACTTCAGCCTATATAAGTAAACACTATTGTAAATAAGTGTTTATGTATGTAAAGTTGTCCATTCTGTATATGTTAAACATTGTTTCCACGTCGAGATGTGTTGCGGTGTAAGCACGGGGTATACAACTGTGAATGAACCATCCTTTTCTTGGGGATGGGGATTTCATAGTATGTATGCATCGTTCTGCACCGTAGCTAGGCGCACACGCCGCAGTCTCAAATGGGAATATGTATGTCTGTCTGTATGTCTGTGTATCTGGTTGTTCACAAACCTTTCTCCCAATATATATGTATTCTTATTGTTTGAATATCAAAACAGTTTAGAATCAACGAAACTATGATAAGTATGCGTCTTTATACAGCTTAGTGTCAAAATATTCCGTCAGTATTAACTACAATGAGACAAGATCTTTATATGGTGGATAAACCATATCCACTTTGCTATGTCTTATTTGTTCTAAAGGAGCTCATGTCTTCAGTCATTATATAGAAACATAGATTTATAAGTGGCATACATATGCCACCTCAACATTGATTCATCGCAATCTTATAATATGATAAAAATTAAAATATGAATGAGGAAGCCGTTAACCTCTTTTGCAAAGCATACAAATATATCCTCATAACTTAATTAAATATGTGTTTAATTCTTCGCATTCGAAATATTGCGTTCAAATGGCGTTCAATAAATGTCAAAATCTGAGTTCAGAATGTAGTTTGAACGAAATAAGATAATAGAAAACTTTGGGAATTTAAATATATCCTTGAATATACACCCACTTCAATTTTCAATTTTTTATTGATAAAACATATTTAGGTTAACACTCCGAAGATATGTTTCAAGAAGTATCACTCGATCTTTAAATAACAAATATATTTTGTCAAATTGTCCAATTCGGTTTATTCTAGTAAAACGGATATTGCATATAGTATGTTTGTGTGTATTGCGTGCATATGCACATGTCGGGAGTATAGCGTACACATATACATGACATGCTAAAAGTGATATCGAATTACATCTTAAATGCAGTTTCACTTTCACGGTTTAGCCCCTTAGTATCGTCTGTGGATTTCCCGATACGGACGAAAGAACTCGCACGTTTGGACGGTTCAGCTTCCCCTTCAGAATCGATGACGTCATCTACACCCCTGCCAATACGAACAAACGAACTTCCACGTTTCACAAGGTCGCTGTTGACGTCATCATCGAGGGCATTTAGTCCACTCTTTCCTATTCGCACAAAGGAACTAGCCCTTTTCTCCTGGTCCTCCTTTATGTCGCTTTTACCAATTCGTACAAAAGAGCTGTATCGCTTTTCTGGATTTTCAAGCATTTTGTTTTTGCCAATTCGAACAAACGAACTAGCTCGTTTGACAAGATCATCAGCGTTTTCCAACTGGTTGGCTCCATCGTCTGCCAGGATGAATGGGTAGTTTTTACCAATGCGGACAAACGAACTAGATCGTTTCTCGAATTCTTCAGGCTGTCGACCTATCCGTACGAAAGAACTAGGCCTTTTGGAGGCGTAGATGCCTAAAAAATTGAACGTGCATTTTAATTGAAAGCAAACTTAGATTTATTAAAACAAAACTAAAACTCTGAATTATATGGATTGTCTAATAAGTTTTCAAACCATTTTTGTTTGAATGAAGAAACATACTGAAGCTTGTCTGTATATACATGTTTTCTGTATTCTTAAACTGTTCAATAACAGGATTTCATTGTTGATATGTGTATAGGAATTCGACATACTTAATAATATACACATGACTATAAACTTTTTAATATAATACAATGCACTTAAATACATACCCGTGTAAGCATTTAGTCCAACAAGGTCACGCCCAATACGAACGAAGTTACTATTTCGCTTCTCTATGTTCATATCACCGTCAACATCGTCGAGATCTTTACCTAGGCGCAGGTACCTTGGTATGATGTCCTTTTCTTCTACACCTTTGCCGAGTCTGTGCGATCCATCATCTGTCTTCTTTAAATCCGTCTCGCTTTGTGCCCGCCTTAGGGCTTCTGAAGTATCGCGCTTCCCGATCCTTATAAAGGAAGAATGCCCAATACGTCCTGTCCTTGTGTAGTACGGCTGATGCCCGAAACTGTTCATGCGATCTTCTAGACGTTCAATGAACGCAGAAGATGGGAACTTGCCCATGCGAATAAACGCACCTGCACGCTTTTCAATATCGGCGCCATAAGGATCTTCGTCTTCAAACGCCGGAACACCACTTCTGCCAATGCGAACAAACGAGCTCACTCGTTTCTGATTATCCTGATAATCATCTGGAATGCTGCTTTGATAAATGGCATCGTATGCACCATTGCCGGAAACGTCATTGAACAACTCGCTCTGGGGATTATCCCTACCGATGCGGACGAATGAATTCAAGGCCTTTCCTATGCGGACAAATTTGCTCATTCGTTTGTCAAGGTCCATACCATGATCCAGATCATCAAAATCGTCAACATCCTCGCCGTCTGTTAGTGTGATTTGTTGCGACAAGCATAGATAGGAAGCCGTGAATATCAATAGAGTCTGGGCGAGGACGCTGATTTTCATGGTGTTCCTGAAATGATATAAGAAAAGATGAATGAAAGATATATTATGCATCATGTAATTCGTTAACTTAAATGTCGGTGTATAAGTCATGGCTAATAAAAAAAATGTGTCAATTGTGGATTGGAAAGCAAACTCTGACTATTTGCCGTTTCATTTATCCGATTTCGAGAATAATATGAGACAAAATAAACTGTTTGCTATATGTATATCTTGTAATTGAACTTTAAATTTCAACACTCAGCCTGTCTAAGTCCAAAACGAGTTGTAGAGACAAAATTTACATATTACATGAACAATTGGACATCGTACCTTAAGTACTCAAGTATAATAGATACACAATGATAAGAAGACAAGTTTACAGAAAATGCTTTCCTCCTTTGCGATGCGAACCTCTCAATCACGGCNAAGGATCAGGTTAAGGCAAAGTAACGTTGTTTTAAATAAGGTTTGCCCGTATGTTTAAAATCTCAAAACATTTAA
This sequence comes from Dreissena rostriformis, assembly GCA_007657795.1. Classification (NCBI taxonomy): domain Eukaryota; kingdom Metazoa; phylum Mollusca; class Bivalvia; order Myida; family Dreissenidae; genus Dreissena; species Dreissena rostriformis. Next base: position 17,431 of record VMBQ01010166.1, on the reverse strand, counting down.
TGATTAGTTTGTTTTCTGTTATAAATCATAAGCAACATGAGTGTGTATAGCTTGTTGATTTATTTATCCTATTGGAAAACACAATTGTTGGTGCTGTTTGATATTCTATTGCTTTATAGATAAAGTTAAAGACACCACGATAATGTTCCCCGAATAAGTACGTTATTGTACGCGGAAATACGTTACCCTACGTTAATTCGGGAACCCATGCGCTCCGTTACTGTACTATAAGAATGTTTGCCATCTATTTTACAATTGAAACGAAATAAACTGCCATTTAGATGTGTGCCCAATATAGGTCAGGCATAATGAAGGTCCACCAACTGATATTTCAACCACAAATAGTTGATCGTCGGAGTCAGTAAAACAAAACACGAAACGCAAGACACAAAACAAATATCGTGATGTTCTACGTGTATATTACCGTAAGACGAACCAGTTTTCAGATAAGGTCAATCTAAAAAGAGAGTACATACGCCTGTTCGTGTTGTCGATTATGCCTTATCAACTATCAAACCACGCGTAGATTATGTTCATTACCAAATGTCAAATCCCAAATCACGATAAAGAAGCCACTGCTCAATGTTTTGTAAATTGTATCTGTTAAAGTGAGTTAATTGAACCACTAATTAAAGCAATACAACTATAACATGTGTTGATCCGGAAATACGTCAAACGTCCACGTGCTTATGTTACCTTCAGTGCATATCTAACTAGGAAAAGAAACGCATATTGTTATAATATGTGATACCCATATACTTATCAGTATTTATTATACCCGAGTTAAGTCTAAAGGCATCGTTTGATAGGTTTGCAGTGGGCACATGCGCTTACAGACATTTCATCCCCCCCGATTGTGTCCCGTATCGCCAATCTCTTCAGTATATTCAATAACTGCGTGACATTGATGGCACTTCCGACATACAGGGTTGTAATAGCCACCAAGTAGCTGGTTTCCGCTCATTTGTAACACCGTTAAAGGAACATCCTAGTGGTTAAAGCTGGCGACTTTATGCATGTTGATATTGGCAGTGTTGACACCTTGGCTCTCCGCATTGCGCATTGATAACACCGCTTTTGAAACATGGCGGCGCAATCCGCTTGATAGATGTGTACACATAGGGAACTATTGAGAAGACATATCAATATAATTTGCGACAATTTAACTATAATACAATTTAATATAAATCAATTAAGGTCAACGCTAGTTATTCGTAAGACCTTACATTTGTTTATTTCTTATGTTGGTGTATTGAATACCAATTGATATATTCATGGAAAACGTGAGATTGTATGAATTGCAGTGCAATCTTCTTTAGCTTTTTGTCTTAATACTATGGTTGCGCAGATCACAAAAGAGCTTGCTTGCAAACTTGACAATTACATGTTACACCAGTATCCGCTCGACACTACTGTATTTCTCGTCAGGAAATCATGTTTGGTTCTAGACATTCCGTTAAGGATTCAGTAAATGCAGACGTTATTTCATACTTATGTTACCCGTAACTCGTTGATAAATAATTCTGTGTTATTTTCACTAACACATGTATAACATTATACAATATACATCTTCATAAGCAAAGACATTTTTCTGTTTCAGGAAGAAATAATGTGAGGAATCTATCTTTGAAATCTACCCGTTCAGCGAACCAAGCACACACAAGCAATCTTTTCCCGACTTCCCCCAGACAGTTTTGTATGGAATCGGTCCTGCGTACTCAGGAACTAATTATAGATAAATGCTAGGAATAATTAGGCAAAGTTCGTACATGTAGCTTCGTTTAACGGTCGTATTTCCTTACCTATTAACACATTAAAATACAATTCTAATTCGATTAAAAAATACATATTTCTCTATGGTATTCAACGGAATGCAAAGTCGATCAGAGGAAGCCCATCGCCGTTGTCCATACAATCAATCGGTACAATGGGGCGTTGGTTATTGTCGACCGAAGCAAGCCAATTCGAATGGTCGAATTCCCAATCAATCTGTCGAATGCGGCCGTGACAATATACGCGTGGTTGATATGGGTCGTCAAGCTGCAAGCCTACTGGAGTCTTTGGTGTATGAATCGGCAATGGACGATAGTCGATGCATAGTGTTCCAGCATCCTCTAACGAAAAACGTTCTTTGAACATGTTCCGAACGCGTTTGAATGGGACTGTGACGAACGATGATACTTTACGCAAAAAAGAATTATTCTTAATGTCCGTAACAAGTTCCCCGTTTTTTCTACAAAGAGTCATGCGTGATTTTATATCGGATTCATGACAGCCGCTGGGCTTGCATACAAACGGCGGACGATCATCAAAAACAATACACAGTTCAGTGTAATCATTGATTTTCGCAACTCTCTTCATGGCGCCATTGAACAAACTTTTATCCCGACTTGTTAATTTATGTACAAATTCGTCTGCAGCTGTCGCGAGGTCCTCTGGTTTAAGTACAGGATTCGAATTCTAAAACATAATAATGCAATGCTATACAGAACATAACCACAAGTATTCAAGCGATTTATATATAATGTTTTACGATTCCAATCTTGAATAGCAACCCTATGTGACGATATATTGCTGTGTTAGGTCTTCGTTAATATGTATTATCTTATAATTTGTACACACATTCCTTCCATTTTCTAATAATGGACTCAATCGAGCACAAACAAAATATACTGTTCGATTGACTAATTAAATGTTTGAATAGTTAATGATGATAATTAGTATTTCTGCATTGTGAACTAAGTATTTATAATTGTATTTTTAAATTGCATTGTTTTATATTATTTTGTGTACGAGTAGTTAAGAGAAAATGTATAATGTGCATAATAATTAATATACTCTTCATAAATACTGCAAATCGTGGGATTTGCAACTGTTTTGCTTTTAAATACAGGAAAATTAAAACTCCAGGAACAAAAGCAGGAGAAAAAATTATCGTTATCATTCGCTTGTCTTTTAAACAAGTGACCTATTGCCTATATAATTCATGACAACAGATCAATGTTTGACAATCGCACATTCTCGGCCCTTTCCGTCGAACATCGGATAAGTACTAAATTATATTGTTATTATTAATATTATTGATAATCTGCGAGGGGTACCGAATGTAATGTTTGAGTGACCTTAAACCAGTCATATCCTAAAGATTAGTTTTTAAGACAAGACACATGGTCGAGTTGATAAATGGTGTATACTTTTGTATTGGGAAGACAAAATTTCACGGAAGAAGGGTACATTTTTGCCCGAAAAATATAAATTGGGCACTCTGATAACCGAGTTTTATTTTCTACCTGAAATGCCTTTAGGTATAATATAGCTATTCATACCAACTATTTTGAAGAACGAACCAATTTGCATAGTAAAGCGGGACACACTGGGAATCTTTGGATAACAAAATAACAAACACGTGTGAAATATAACCAATTGCGTTGTTCGGTTATCAAAAATCACATTACTATTAATACAAGATAAGTATTGATGCAAAGCATCAAAGGGCGTAGGGAATTTCAGTGTAAAAGGCACTCAATGAAGTTACATGGAACGATTTTTTTTTCTACTGTAAATAATAATATGTTGGCCGATTATTTTAAACAAAATAGNTTTTAGAAAATTTCCCTTTCCTGAACTTGGGCGTTGGTATCTTTTAACAAATCTTCATAACAAAACGGGATCGAACCAGAGTGCTTCCGGTTGCATGAGGGACATTATTGCGACATCAATGAATTACATAGCATGACACATAATCATTCAAACATCGAATATTTATTTAGTTTTTGCTTTGAGTGGGTTCGTTATTACAGTAATTGTCTATATGTCCTCGATGTATCTAAAGTCGCGATGTTTGTTGATTCGCGGCCATTTTTGTTTTGATTCGAAATCTCGCGAGCGATCACGGGTCGATGATTTTAGTGACGTCACATTTACTACAAAGCGTACTCGATCGTATTTGCTGTCAAAAATGAAAACATGAGATTTAAACAGGTATTTATCACTATGTCTTCGTAGATGTACCAAAATTTAACATTTTTTGTTATACCCATTTATATTACCATGGATATACAATATTTATCAATAACTTTTTTTGACTTTTTACATGTCGGCTGCAAGTGTTTACGTCCATCAATGAAAGTCACGTGACTGAAATTTGATAGTAAGGCCAAGAATCTCAAAATATATGGTTTTTGAAACTCACACCTGTAACACCATTTTTTTGTTTATTTTAGAAACACCCACAGCCTATAAGGAAAAAATATCGACTTTATTCACCATCTTCTTTGATAAATGCTTTCAAAGCAGTAAACGATGATGGAATGTCAGTTCTCAGAGCATCCAGGACTTATATGGTGCCAGAAAACACACTCAGGGACAGGGTTTTGAGGAAAGTTGACCCAGAAACAGTTGTAATGGGGAAGGTCCCATTGTTTGATGAGTTTGAAGAGGCCCAAATTGTAAACCATTTCAAAGCCATGGCTGATTTAGGTTATGGTTATACACAGCAGGAGTGTATTGATGTTGCTTCACAGTTTGCTGTGCAGTTGGGTAAGAGGACAGTTGACACACCCCTCTCCATTATGTGGATGAAAGGGTTTCTAAAGAGATGGCCAGAAATGAGGGTTGTTAAACCAAGAGCAATTGATCATGTGAGGGCCAAAATGGCGAGTGAAAAGATGGCGTCTAACTTCTTTGAAAATTACCAGAAATGTTTACAGAAGCATGATCTCCAAGATAAGCCCCATTTGCTTCACAATATTGATGAGAAGGGTGTATCAATTGATCATAAGCCACCATACATAGTAGCTAGTTCTAACTATCCTGCGCAAGCTGTGACCTCTGGCAAAGGTAAAACAGTAACAATCATTGGTGCTGGCAGTGCAAGTGGTACAGCAGTTCAACCATTCTTTGTGTTCCCGGGCAAGCGGATGAACAGTGACTTGTGGAAAGGGGCATCACCAGGAGCCAGTGGAACAATGTCAGAAAGTGGTTGGTCTAACACCAAGGTTTTCATTAAGTAGCTGACCAAACACTTCATACAATTTATGCCTGGCAGGTGTGAATCCAAAATTATGTTGCTTTTAGATGGTCATAGGTCCCATGTATCATTCATTCTGACAGAGTGGGCAAAGGAGAATGGTATAATTGTGTATGTTTTACCGGCCCACACTAGTCACCTGCTCCAACCTCTAGATGTTGCCTGTTATGGCCCGTTCCAGCGGATGTACCATTCGCGATGCCACAAAATTATCCGTGAGACCTCAGCTGCCATCACTCAGTATAATGTTTGTGATATCGTCTGCCACGTTTATCACAAAGCATTGTCAGCAGAAAACCTTCAAGTTGGCTTTCGCAAAACAGGACTGTTCCCCCTAAATAAGGATGCAATTCCCAGGGAAAGTATGTTTCCAGCCCAAGTGTATCATTCAGATGGCACTGATGATTCTGATTTAACAGTAGAGGGAGGGCTACAAATTGGACCTGAAAATGAACACACATGCACTTTTTTGAAACTGTAGAAAAAAAAATAAGATCAGTTAAAAATCAAAAAGCTAAGAAACCAAGGAAAACGGTAAGCAGACTGGTGTCTGGAAAAGAACTTACCAGTAATGAGGTTATGGAGGCCATAAAAAATCATGAACAAAATCAAAAACCTACCTTGAAAAAATCTCAGGAAACACAAAAAGGTAAGGTCGCAGTAAAAAAAAGTAAGCAAATTGTTGCAACAACAGCACCTAGTCCAGTAGCAGGCCCATCTTGTGTTGACAGAGCAGTGGACTGTTCCAGTAACAGCAGTGACAGTGATGAGGCTTCTGATGAAAAATGTTGTGTTTGTCACAGATTCCAACCAAAGGAACTGTCCGGCTGTATTTCTCTGACATTTGTTAAGTGGGTGCAGTGTGATGGTTTCAATAATGGCATCCCATGCAAGCACTGGACACACCTAACATTCTGCACACCTGTAAGGTGTGTCAGAAGGGGTGACAAATTCCTGTGCTGCCATTGCAATAGCAATGAAGAATAGTTGAAGTCCAACAAACGCTTATAAATATGTTTAATTGTGTTGAAAC
>VMBQ01010165.1:0-29002 GCA_007657795.1 Dreissena rostriformis | reverse complement strand
TGAAGCTAGCTGCACAGGCTAAATATGTAGAGCTAAAACTATTCTTGAACCAGCTACACAGGTCAAACAGGTACAAATAAATCTATTCTGGAACCAGCTACACAGGCTTAATAGCTAGAGCTTAAACTATTCTTGAACCAGCTGGACAGGCCAAACAGGTAGAGCTAAAACTATTCTTTAACGAGCTTTACAGGCCAAACAGATAATGCTTAACTATTCTGGAACAAGCTACACGGGCCAAACAGGTATAGCTAAAACTATTCTGGAACAAGCTACACAGGCCAAACAGGTAGAGATAATACTAATCTGAAATAGTTACACAGGCCAAACAGATAGAGCTAAAACTTTTCTTGAACCAGCTTCACAGGCCGAACAGGTAGAGCTAAAACTATTCTGGAACAAGATTTGCAGGCAAAACAGGAAGTGCTAAGACTACCCTGGAACTAGCTACACAGGCCAAACAGCTAGAGTCAATACTAACATGGAACCAGCTACACAGGCCAAACAGGTAGAGCTAAAACTAACCTGGAGCTAGCTGCATAGGCCAAACAGGTAGAGCTAAAACTAACATGGAACCAGCTATGCATGCCAAACAGGAAGTGCTAAAACTAACCGGTAGCTAGCTACATAGGCCAAACAGGTAGAGCTAAAACTAACCTGGAACCAGCTACACAGGCCAAACAGGTATAGCTAAAACTAACATGGAGCTACTGTAGCTACACAGGCCAAAAAGGTAGAGCTAAAACTAACCTGGAACAAGTTACACAGGCCAAACAGGTAGAGCTTAAACTAACATGGAACTAGCTACACAGGCCAAATAGGTAGAGCTAAAACTAACCTGGAACTAGCTACACAGGCCCAATAGGTTGAGCAAACACTAACCTGAAACTAGCTACACAGGCCAAACAGGTAGACCTTAAACTAACATGGAACTAGTTACACAGGCCAAACAGGTACAGCTAAAAGTAATGTGGAACTAGCTACATAGGCAAAACAGGTAGAGCTAAAACTAACATGGAACTAGCTACACAGGCCAAACAGGTACAGCTAAAAGTAACGTATACTAGCTACATAGGCAAAATAGGTAGAGCTAAAAATAACCTGGAATTAGTTACACAGGCCAAATAGGAAGAGCTAAAACTAACCTGGAACTAGCAACACAGGCCAAACAGGTAGAGCTAAAACCTTACATGGATCTAGCTACACGGGCAAAACAGGTAGAGCTAAACTAACATGGAGCTGAAACTAACATGGTGTTGAAACTAACATGGAATGAGCTAAGTCGGTACTACTGAACACAGTCGCACATTATAAGCTAGTCAGACAGTCTGTATAATTATCTGAGCAGAATGTCTTATGAGAGGATACACACAGCATGGTGAGGTAGGATCAAGAGGCATGCAGCCCCCCCCCCTCCCCATGTAGTGACCAGTGCTCTGCATGCACTCTTTGCATCATGTTTGACAGCTCCTCATGCAGAATCCGGAGTCATTGTTGTATCTGTATTATTACCAGGCATCCAAGCTGGACACATTCTATGATGGACTGCAAAAGGCTCAGGTAACTAGTTTTGTGGATGTTTTTTTCTGTTGTTTTGTTTATTTGTTTAATATTAAGAATAAGCCATGTTTTTAACTTACATTTTTTCTTGACATCTATTGTTATTTGTTTTTGGATTTGTTTATTGCTTGTTTTTATGTGTTTGACAGTCTTTTACGAGCATTAGCATCATTTAAATTTTATATCCCAAATAAGGAGATTGGAGGCAAGTTAATATTCTCACACTCAGGTATCAGCAAATAACATTTATAGACTAAGGCAAACTTTTCACAATAGCAACATAAAAAGAACAGCATTACAGAAGTTTTAATCTATTAACGCAATTGTTAACCCTTTCAGTGCTGGAACCGAATTTTGAAGGCCNGGTTAAAAGAAGAATGCATCAGTAGTAAATAAAATATACATTCAAACAGTTTATCTCTTCAAAGGATAAACTCATGCTCTTGTTATGTACTTAAAGGTAAGTTCTGTTTATAATAATTACAAAAATAAAATTTCTGCACTTGACTTTGATGTGTTTTGAGATATTTTAAGGATAAATGTGTTCATTGCTACTGCTAATTTTGTAATATTGGCATCAGATAGTTTGGTATGCTCTCTTACATAAGACCTGCATTGGGTTCATCTGATCTTTATGTTAAAGTTGATATTGAATGTATTCTTNTTACATAAGACCTGCATGTGGGTTCATCTGATCTTTATGTTTAAGTTGATATTGAATGTATTCTTATATATTGTTTTAAAGATTTGAATTATGTTACATACTGGTTGATTTACTGAAAATTGTCTACCAAGGTATGAGTTGTTTTGTATTACAAGAAAAAACTCTTAAGCCTTCTTTATTAGTAGTTTGAACTGTTTCGTGGTTAAAAAAATATTCAAACTCTCTTCAGCCAAAATTAAATATTGTTTTTGTCCCCCGCCATGTCAAATGCCAATCAAGCATTGGTTGGTAACTCTGAATTTTGATTATAAATTATGTACATCGGACAAAGTTTTTGTCTGCAAAATTATGTAATGTTTAGCGAACCCCTTTAATATTGTAATTTCTCTGATCCATGTGGTCTACTCATTGTTTGTAGGAACTAGAGAGTCAGTTGAAGTCATTGCGCGCGACAGAATTAAGCTTGAACAGTGACCTGGAGAGTACACGCTCCAGTCTGCAGTCTGTTGAGACCCAGGTATGTGGATGGTTAGGACAAAGGGAAAGGGATAGGGCAGAGGGGGCATTGTGAGGATGAGGGGTAGTGTTTGGCAGAGGGAACCTTGTAGTGCAGAGGTTTGAGGGTGGGTAGAGGGGGTTAGGTTTGGCAGAGAAAACCCGGTCGGGCAGAGGGGTTGATGTGTTGTAGTGGGAGTTGGGTGTGGCAGAGGGAACATGGAGCAGGGTGATTAGCCAAGTGAAGTTATATCTTGCCACGGCTGTTGTGGTTCATGCTAAAGNTGGTAGGGCAGAGGTTTGGGGGTGGGGTAGAGGGGGTAAGGTTTGGCAGAGAAAACCCGGTTGGGCAGAGGGGTTGATGTATTGTAGTGGGGGTTGGGTGTGGCAGGGTAAGGCAGAGGGAACATGGAGCATGGTGATTAACCAAGTGAAGTTATATCTTGCCACGGCTGTTGTGGTTCATGCTAAAGTGCATGAGATCAACACTATTGCCTATCCGGTATGTTTTGTTTTAATTTTTTATGTAAATTATTTGGTTATATACAAGTAACCATGAACATATTGTAATAATAGTTCATGAACATACTTCTTCTTGCTAGTATAGTCTGTCAAATGAGATTAACTGAAGGCTTTAGCCTTTTTGTAGGTTCTGAGAGTAAATGAATTTTTGTAAACTATTTTCAAACATGAGTTGCGTCACACATTTGCAGTTGGAGCAGACAGTGCAAGAAAAGGAGGGATTGGAGGAGACATTGACCAATCAGATCACAGGGCTGCATGGTGACCTTGCCAGCCTGAGGTCAGAGAAGGAGGCAAGGGAGCGGGACCTCTCAGACCAGATACAGGCTCTCCAGGTATAATATTGTGCACTTTATCCAAGTATTGCTGAAAATAAAGCTAAGTTAATACTATGGGGGTTATTTTGATAACTGATACTTGTTGAAGGGATACAACTCTTGGGTGACTTGGAGAAGGGGGTTTCTGAATTGTTCAAGAGAACTTATGCTTTACATCATTATAAACATGTACTTAGAACAACATGAGTACATTATCTACACAAGATAAAGGTGACGCAAATTACGGGAATCTTTCCATAGTGTGACGCCCTTTGACATTGTCTGACCTTCTTATTAACAGATTAAGAGCACAAGTCTGGCTTTTGATAAATTTTATTCTCCTCTTCANTTCTCCATAGTGTGACGCCCTTTGACATTGTCTGACCTACTTATTAACAGACTAAGAGCACAAGTCTGGCTTTTGATAAATTTTATTCTCCTCTTCATCCACTATTAATCAAAATTTTACCATAGAGTTCATGCATACCAGATTGCCTTTTTTTTGTTCTTTCCGTATATTTTATTGGCCTGTACATCAAAAATTTCCTTAATGTTAACATAGAGTAAATGTGTTTCTCTGGCAGACAAGCCTCTCTGCGATGGAGACAAGCAAGAGCCAGACTGAGGCGTCCCTGGGCAGCCAGTTGTCAGGGTTACAGCAAAGGCTTGACCAGTTGGCAGCAGACAAGGAGAGCTCGGAGTCCAGACTGAACGCCGCATTGGAACAGCTGCAAAGGAGTCTTCTCAGTAAGCCAGTCTGGGCACTTGTAGATCTAGTAGAAATCAGGACAACGGATATCTGAGGCAACATTGTCACAAATATATGATGTTTCGGAGTTTCCTTACACAATTATTTTTATTATTCAAATGGATCAATGATTATGCAGCATGAAATGACTGTTTATGTCCCCCAGTATCTTCTAATGCCGGGCAGCATATAACGATGGTCATTCCGTTCATCTGTGCGTATGAGCTTAACCCAAAATGATCGTGTTTCGTCTAACATCAATAATTTTCCCATTAAGCTTTAATACTTTAAAAGATGTTATCTATGAAAACTCTCAAGGCGCCCTGCCTTCATCACCTGGCCTCATTTTGACATTGAAATTAATCTACTTTTGGACTTTGACTAATTCAAAAGGTCCAATTTCTTGGTTAATCTAAAATGTCGTGTTATGTACAACATCAATACCACATGCTACAAAGCTTTGAAACATGCATGGATGTTATCTATGAGCACTATCAACACACCAACATCACCCTTACTTCACTACGACCTTAACATTTACCTTGAGGATGTCATTGAACACTGTCAAAACACCCACAGCATCTGACCTCATTTTGACCTTGACATTGTCTGACCTACTTATAAACACTCAACACACCCAACTCCAACATAACCTTAAATCGTGTTTACATTGACCTAATTTTGGACTTCAATTGAATGCTCAGCACTCTCATCGCATCTGACCTTATTTTGACTTTGACAGCAACATCAACCTAATTTTGGACTAAGGCTTATTCAAATGGGCCAACAAATCAATACTTACAAGTCACTGGGTGATATCAGCATTTATTGAAAGCAGCATTTTGTTTCCAGTCAAGTTGAATTATGAAAAGATGAAACTAATAAATATATCAGTTGTTTAGTAAAAACATCCTGTGGAACTCTTCAGCACCTGGTATGATCTCACAATTGTGCATGCTGTGTCCCTACAGAGAGCAGTATTGCTGAAGGGAGGGCATTCATCCAAGACGCTCTGGACCAGTTCCACAACCCCAACTTCACAACAGCCAGGTGTACTGCAGGTACGGAGTTGGGTCTGCAGGGGTTTATGCAGTTCAACTGAACGGATAGCTGAAATCTCATTTATTTAACCCTTTGCACGCTGGGAAATTTGTCGTCTGCTAAAATGTCATCTGCTGAATTTCTAAAATAGGCATTTTCTTCGATTTTTTTCCAAAGAATACTATCAGAATAGCAAACAGTTTGGATCCTGATGAGACGCCACGTTCTGTGGCGTCTCATCTGGATCCAAACTGTTTGCAAAGGCCTTCAAAATTCGGTTCCCGCACTGAAAGAGTTAAAGCGCATACATTATTGTATTACTATATGAGCCGTGCTCTGAGAAAAGGGGGTTTAATGCATGTGCGTAAAGTGTTGTCCCACGGATGACACTTTTTCCCTTAACTGGATTTTTCGTCAAAGAGAGTCTTCTTTCAAATGAAAAATACAATATAAGCGGAAAGTGTTATCCTTGATTAGCCTGTGCAGACTGCACAGGCTAATCTGGGACGACACTTTTCGCACATGCATTAAACCCCTTTTTCTCAGAGCATGGTAGATATATTGTTGCCATTTAATTTTTATTTGGTTCTCAATGTATTAATAAGTTAACTGATTTTATTTCTGGTATAAAACTATATTGTAGCAAATAAAACTATGAAATACTCCACAAAAAATATGACTGAAACTATGATGTAAATTCATATGTATATATTCCATACCGCAATTTTTACAGATTTGCAATTTGTGAAGACATTTCTCACAGTGATTTATCAAGTGTATGTTTGCATGTAGAGTTCCTGTTGATGCGTGGTGAGCCGGTCCTGACTAGTCTACAGAAGTTGCACACAGCATTGAAGGGCTATCAAGCTGACAAAAAAGGTGCTGCGCTTATATGAGTTTTATCCAAGCTAAGTTGTGAAAAAAAAGTTCTTAAAAAGTTCTAAAAAGTGAAGAAATCTCATGAAAATAACAGAAAGGAACAGACGTTTTTCTTAGGAATCTTCTTAAAAACTTGTAAATTTTATAGATTTCAGTAAGCCATTCTAAATCCTGATATGAAAACAGTCAAAAATCAAAATAAACAAAATGCATAATTATATAATTATTAAATCTATTATATAAACTAAAATTTGAATATTGACTAAGCAGCTAACATGATATTTTTATTTTTATCCAATGCATTTATAATTAAGAAATTTAGAACTGTAGATTAACAAATTATAGAGATCATTTGTATATCACAATCAAATGATCATATCAAGTAAATTATCGCTTTTCACTGTTTTACGTTGAAATGAAGTCGTTTTTTTACGTAATGACGTCATTATTCCAGGTAAATTCTCCAGTTAAACTCTTCTACAATGTAAATAAACGGTGAAAAAAGCTTTAAAGAAAAAGAAAATTTGTTGGATTCGGTGGAATATCTGGATCAAAGAAAAAAATATTTTCTATGATCACCCGTGAATTAAAATTGATATTCCACCAAATCCAACAAATATCATCTATGCATTGTAGGCTTACCTGAGTTGGTGGAGCACATCACATGTTTTTCCCATCACATGGGTGACTGTGTGATCCATGGCATCGCCACCTCACAGTCCACGGCGGAAATAGAGGCAGGGCAATAACTGGCCAACACCTGCCGGTCAGCGGGGGAGAGTGGGCTGGCTGTGCTAGCGGCCATAGAGAAAGGTAGGTATGAGCCTAGCTCTGTGAAAATGTGGGTTAAATGCATGTGCGTATAGTGTCGTCACAGATAAGCCTGTGCAGTCTTGACGTAATTTTCTGTTAAAAAAACTTTCCAACATATGAAATGATTTCAAACATATTTAAAATAAAATTATCCTAAAAGCTAATCTAATAATGAACAAGCTAACGCTAACATTAATCATCATCATTTGGCAAACAATTCAATACAATGTGCGTATCAATTGTGTCACTTAATGTTCAAACACCTGAGATATTGTGTTCTATTTCAAGGTTTTTTTTTTCTTCTTAGAGAATGGCAGTTTTTCACAAATTTGAGAAGTTTGCGACTCAAATTTTCATAATTTTAAGATGTTTGTGACTCAAATTTTTGCTATTTAAAAAAGTTTGTGATAAATTTTTTCATGATTTTGAACAGTTCGCGACTCATTTTTTCACAATTTGGAAATGTTTGCGACTCATTTTTTTACAAAATGAGGGGGGCCAAGGCCACTTCACAAAGATTGGGAAAAAAGCCCTGTATTTACTGTCTTTGTGCAGGTGGTGATGTGTCTAGCGAGGTGGCAGTGTGTCTGGACCACCTGCGGCAGCTGATGTCACAGACGGAGGAGCTCGTGCCCAAGNGCTTGTCCAGTGCTTGTGTTAATATTGTACCTTACAATACATATTGCAATAAATGTATGTTTTAAAAAAATGCATTTTTAATGTTATGCTACTTAAAAAAGTTTTTATAAACTTGTAATTGCCTGTGATGAAAATCATCTCAAGCCAGTAATTCCTGCACTGGTAAATATTGAATGGGGCTTGGCCCACATTCTCTGTTTCATAAAGACGGGCTTGTAACATTTTATTGGTCTCAACTTATAATTATAAGGCTTCGGCTTGCTCGGTTGAACTGCTAATATCAATGACTTAATTCCTGCTGTTCTTGTCTTGTACAGGTTCCCGCACGACCCTCCTCTGGCCGCCATAGCCCGTTCAGTCTGAACCGTATCGACTCCACCCCTAACGTACAGTGGAACACTGCCTCCATGCCGATTGGTTCGTCCCGTGGCCCCAGTCCCCTCACGATAGGCATGGCTGACACGGTGCCCCTGGCCGTAGCATTTACTGAAACCATTAACGCTTATTTTAAAGGCACTGATGCTACCAAGTAGGTGTATTTTTATGTTACTTGCTTTCATTTTATCATACCCCCACAAACGAAGTTTAGGGGGGTATATAGGAGTGAACTTGTCTGTCTGTCGGTCTGTCTGTCGGTCGGTCCGTATTAAGTGTCCACTCTCTAATTCAAGTAGTTTTCATCCGACCTTCACCACACTTGGTCAGAAGTTGTATCTAGATGATGTCTAGGTCAAGTTCGAATATGGGTCATGCCGGGTCAAAAACTAGGTCACGGGGTCACTTAGTGCGTTTTAATCATTCAGCATGTTGTCCGCTGTCAAATTCAAGTAGTTTTCATCCAATCTTTACCAAACTTGGTCAGAAGTTGTATCTAGATAATGTGTAGGTCAAGTTCCAACATGGGCCATGCTGGGGAAAAAACTAGGTCATGGGGTCACTTAGTGCGTTTTAAACATTAAGCATGGTGTCCGCTGTGTTTTGTGAAGACAACAATCATTCAAAATATTCTGTGTCAATGCGGCATGTGGGGGTATGTGTCACGTCTGTGGGGGTATGTGTCACGTCTGTTGGGGTATGTGTCACGTCTGTGACATGTGGGGGTATGTCAGCTCTAGTTTTTATACCCCCATTCGAAGAAGGCAGCATATAGCATGTGCCTTGTCTGTCTGTCAAAAAATTTCTTTCTATAACTTTGCTAAATATTTATAGATTTTATAACAAAGTTGCACAAATGTTAACCATCAATGTACAACAACGTGTCACCTGTAACATTTGAGGTTTCCCTACCTCAAAGGTCAAGGTCACACTAGGAGATCAAAAGTCACATTTGNATGGGTCATGCGGGGTCAAAAACTAGGTCACGGGGTCACTTAGTGCGTTTTACACATTCAGCATGTTGTCCGCTCTCAAATTCAAGTAGTTTTCATCCAATCTTTACCAAACTTGGTCAGAAGATGATATGTAGGTCAAGTTCCAACATGGGCCATGCTGGGACAAAAACTAGGTCATGGGGTCACTTAGTGCGTTTTAAACATTGAGCATGGTGTCCGCTGTTTTTTTGTGAAGACAACAATCATTCAAAATATTCTGTGTCAATGCGGCATGTGGGGGTATGTGTCACGTCTGTGTCAATGCGGCACGTGGGGGTATGTGTCACGTCTGTGACATGTGGGGGTATGTGTCACATCTGTGACATGTGGGGGTATGTGTCACGTCTGTGACAAAGCTCTAGTTTTTATACCCCCCTTCGAAGAAGGCAGCATATATCATGTGCCTTGTCTGTCTGTCCAAAAATTTCTTTCTATAACTTTGCTAAATATTTATAGATTTTAAAACAAAGTTGCACAAATGTTAACCATCAATGTACAACAATGTGTCACCTGTAACATTTGAGGTTTCCCTTCCGCAAAGGTCAAGGTCACACTAGGAGATCAAAAGTCACATTTGGCCATAAAATTCCTCTCTAACCCATAACTTCGCTAA
Source organism: Dreissena rostriformis (assembly GCA_007657795.1). Taxonomy (NCBI): domain Eukaryota; kingdom Metazoa; phylum Mollusca; class Bivalvia; order Myida; family Dreissenidae; genus Dreissena; species Dreissena rostriformis. The sequence continues at coordinate 19,341 of VMBQ01010165.1, read as the reverse complement.
ATATTGATGGATTTTAAAATAACTTGACACATATGTAAACCATCATAAGACAACATAGCTCGCTTGACACCTGTCTCCTATATCTCAAAAAGGTCATGGTCATACTAAGGGGTCAGATGTCAAATTTAGCCATAAAACAGCTTTGAAGTTCCTGTCTCAGCCACAACTGTGCCATGTGTTGATGGATTTAAGACAATTTGGCATAAATGTGAACCATTGTGAGATGACGTGTTGCATGAAAAACGCTTGTCCCTAACTCAAAGGTCAAGGTCACACTTAGAGGTAAATGGTCAAATTTGGTCTTCGAACAGCTTTTCTGGACTCTAATTTTGTCAATCATCTTGCAATTTTATGATGACATATAGCAAATAACCACTATCAGGGACTGCATGTAGCAAGTATCACATGTCCTCCTACCTGAAAGGTCAAGGTCACATTTAATGGTCATAAGTCAAATTTGGCCATAAAATAGCTTTGTGGTCATGTGAGCTTTTGTGGTCATCCTGTGTCTGTATCATCATCTTTTAGCTCGATTTCCCACAAGAGGCCACATTTATGACTCAATCTTAATGAAACTTGCTCAGGATGTTTATCTTTACAATATCTAGACAGTGTTCCAATCTGGGTAACGTACGTCCAAAAACTAGTTTACTATGTCAAATCTTAGAGAAATCGTTTATCATAGTATAGGCCACATATATGACTCAATCTTGATGAAACTTGGTCCGAATGTTTATCTTGACAATATTTAGGCAGAGTTGTAATCTGGGTAACTTGCATCCAAAAAGTAGGTCTCTCAAAGCCACATTTATGACTTAATCTTGACAAAACTAGGTCAGAATGTTAATCTTCACAATATCTAGCTAGGGAGAGTTCCAATCTGGGTAACATACATCCAAAAACTAGTTCACCTGATCAAATCTTATACAAAGTTGATTACTACTTTAGAGTTTACATTTATGATTGAATCTTGATAAAATTTATTTAAAATGTTATTTCTGACAATACCTAGGCCACGTTTCTGTGGAGTACAAATATGATCAATTGCGTAGTTTCTTAAATAAAAAAAACACTAATTTTAAGCACCATGACAATAAAAGATTGTTTTTTAATATCATATACACAAAAGTTTGTTAATAGTTGTATCTCCAAAATTACTTTTATGTTGTCTGTTTATAATTTGTACATATGCATATGCACTGTACCGGTTAATCTGCATTTATGTGAAGAAAATATTTTTTCCACATATTGCAACAACAAATGATAGATTGCTTTAAAATAATTGTTTTTAATGATTGTTTAAAGTAGTACAAGGTCTTTCCCAGTACTAAAACTTGAAAAATTCCCATAGAAAGGGACATTCTATTTTTCTTCTATTGCAGTATTGAAATTTATGAAATGAATATTTTTCAAGAATACATGCTGGTAAACGTGTTATATGTAAGGTATGTGATTATAAAATCTTCCCGATACATGTTGGCAAGATAAGAAAATCTGTTTGATCTCATTAATCCAATCTTACACATTTATTGACGGATTTTGACCACCTGACTTCATGCTTTGTTGCCCAAACCTTTTGTTTCAGATGTTCGGTGAAAATGAGCGGCAATTTGATGATGTCCTTCCCGGCGGGGGTTGTCCGGGTGTTCATGGACAACCCAAACCCGGCCCCACTTAGCTTTAAATTAAAAAACTCTAGCCGACTAGACCAGATATTGTTGAATAAACAATTGGTGACGCAGTAAGTAGTCCTGCGGGGTGAAGGTTTCTTGTTCTAAACACCCCACACTCTCTCTGCATGAAAACACGCCCACTGGATTTCGTGGCCCCACCTTGCTTGACAACGTTGTTGTTGTTTCTTCTGTGGTTTGTAATATTTTAGAAAAGGTTCAAAATTATAGGCAATATTTCTACTGTTCAATGTTTTAATTATATACCTGTAAGTGTATTTGTATATTTTATATTCAAATGTACATATATAAGTGGGTTCCTAGTATAATAGTATAGAAGAGCCATGTAATTTTAACAGCAACACAGATAATTAATCTTGTATACCTGTTATCATGTGATTGAAACATGTCCAGTACCAGTTATTGGTGGCTGTAAAGTTATATTGATGTTTGTGTGGGAAAAAAAATAGAGTTAATTTACTTAGAATCTTGTTTTGGGATGTAAACTTTGAATTTACTTAAAATAGCTCATAAATATGCATGTACACTTTATATCGTATTTAGACATGCTTAACTATCTTCAGCCAATAAACTCGGACATTGAATTCAAACAAATGAATATTGCTATCATTTTGAAACCTGCGTATAATTTTTGCTCAATCTGCATTGCCAGTAAATGGCATACGTACATGTACATACATGTGTGTTAAATGGTACACAGGATCTAAAATTGCTAGTTATTTTAGCGCAGACATGCTTCATACTGTATAAGATTTTTGTATTTAATTCATTTTTACTGTGTGGTTTTCAGTGCTGGCATTGGGTTTAAAAAAGATTTGATTGTTTTACTGTTATTTATGTATNATATTGCTAGTTATTTTAGCGCAGACATGCTTCATACTGTATAAGATTTTTGTTTTTAATTCATTTTTACTGTGTGGTTTTCAGTGCTGGCATCGGGTTTAAAAAATGGTTAAAAAAGATTTGATTGTTTTTCTGTTATTTATGTATGTTATTGTCTGGGTTATATACTATTTTAATGTTTTGAACCTAATTTTGTCTCCGGTTGATGGATTTAACACAGTTTGTACAGATTTAAGGGGCTTACAAGTCAACACCAATGGAAATGCAGATTGATGTTATTTTANTTTGAACCTAATTTTGTCTCAGGTTGATGGATTTAACACAGTTTGTACAGATTTAAGGGGCTCACAAGTCAACACCAATGGAAATGCAGATTGATGTTATTTTACATTATTTTGATTTATGGTGGCATAGAATTTGTCAGTGAGTGTACTGTTACAAACACATGATAATAATTATCCTAATAGATGTTTAATTTGGTTCAACGCTTTTTTCAAAATTGACATAATTCTGAAGAGCACTGACATCTTTATGACTGCCAATTCTTGTTGAATTTATAATTTTATGATATTTATATTCTTGTAAATTCATAATTTATAATTGCATTGTTATAATATACTTTCTTATCAAATAATGCATGTATTTTTGCCCATGTATTTTATTTCTTAGCATGTTCATTTTTAAGCTCTTTTACCAAACTAAGAACTATAGGAATTTAATATTAAAAAAAAAAATAGTGATTGGCGAAGGTCAATGGCCATCATGTCCTGCCATTCCTGGATTTGAACCTGCAGCTTGCTTACAAGACCTGTGTGGCTACTAAGACAAATTGCGCAATACATGTGGCTATTTAGTTTACATTGCGCAACCTCTGTGGTTCCATGGGCCCATATTTTCCAATACGGCTATTTAGTTTACATTGCGTAACCTCTACCTCTCCATAGGCCAATATAGCGCTATCCGGCCCTCTTTTAAATAAACATTCTCATCTGCTCAAGCAAAAGAATGGTTCCTGTAATTGAGGCATTGTAATTGTATGTTTTTATGCCCCCGAAGGTGGGCATATAGTGATTGCACTGTCCGTCTGTCTGTCTGTCCGTCTGAAATTCCGTAACACTTTGCGTTTAGGTTTAGAAAAATGTGGGAAAAGGGGGCATATGTCATCCTATGGTGACACGCCTTGTAAGAAATTATTAGGATATGGCAAGTTTGCATCAGGTATTCGTCCATTGAAAATAGGCCAGTATCTTGTTTGATTTCATTGAACAATCTCTATGACATTTATAAGGATGTAGACTATATTCAATATCAGATAAACTCATGATAAATCTGCAGTTGTTTTTGCAAGACAACTCAGAAGATAATATGGTGTTCTGATTGTTTATTATCAATCATAGTTTGTCCATTGGTCAATTTGAACCATGAAGAGACGTGATGCTATTGATCTCAAGTTATGCATAGCATAGAAAATAATATCAACTCTGACTCTTTCAGCTTGCTTAATCACCAAGTAGTTTTTTTACAGCCTTGTTTTTATTTTAGTGAAAGTCCTTTTTTGGACAGTGTTTTCTGACATTCAGCACATAGACATAGTAGTGTGTTTGTGTGTGACTGCTTGTAAACTTTAATGGAGACTCGTCATTGTAAAAACAGGGCTTAATGCCTGTGGGTCAAATATTGTCTTGGATCAGCCTGTACTGACCCTGATTGACTGACATCGCAGACAGTGGGTAATTTCACCGATATCGCAGACAGTGGATAATTTATGGGGTTAGATGTGACTTCCTTGAAGCAAAGATATTATGAAATTGGACTGCACAGGCTGACTCCAAACAATACTTTACGCATATTAAACCTGTTTTTTTTCCACTACAAGACTCAATCGTAAAATTGTTGTTATTGATGCATGTATCCTGAATTTAATATAACTTCCATTCTTATGTGATTTCATTATGAGAAACATATTATCTAAGATCTTACTTTTATGTTTACAGCTTTTAATGTTATGAGTCCTGGAAGTATTATTGCTTGAAGAAAAATGTTTCATAAATGGTTTTAAATCTAGAAGTCAATGGTTGATGTGCTTCAGGATTTCTGACCCAGTTTGTCCAATACCATTAAAAGGAGAGTGTAAATAGGTTTTTACAGGTCTGTCAAACCAATCATTTCTGATTGGCTTTACACACTGTCAATCAAGTTTAGTCATTTAGCCAAGTGTCTTAAGCCTTTAAAATTATAGAGAAAATCAAAATGATTTCTTTTTTGAAAGACTTTACTTTATATATTGTAGCTGTATACTTTTTTTTTAATTAAATGAATATAATCTTATTTTCACAAACTTTCATTAACACAAAATACTTAAAAACAAAACAAAAAAAAACATCAAACCTGTTGTTTCTGCTAGAGACACAGGTCAGTCGATTGATGGCAGTGATGTCTACACTTTTGATATGTCTGCCCTGAGTGACCATCTGCGCAGCCAAGGGGAGACAAACAAGAGTGCTTCGTATTTCAACATTGATATACTCAAGTACCAGGTATGCAACACTCGCTTAGAGGTTTTAGTGGCATAGTGGATATGGGTCTTGTATCATGAATACTTTAGCCCTTTGAGCGCTGGAACCGGATTTTGAAGGCCTTTGCAAACAGTTTGGATCCAGATGAGACGCCACAAAACGTGGCGTCTCATCAGGATCCAAACTGTTTGCTTTTCTGATAGTATTCTTTGAAAAAAAATCGAAGAAAATGCTAATTTTAGAAATTTAGCAGACAACATTTTAGCAGACGACAAATTTCCCAGCATGCAAAGGGTTAGTCAATATTCTGAGTGAACTTTTGGTTTTTTTTTTTCTCAATTTTATAGATTAGTTTGACCATCATGCTCAATTTGGTCTTCATAAAAGCTATTTTGAGATTTGAGCCCAACTCAAGCCTGAGTTTGAGGAGGAATAAGTGCATATTCTTATAGCTTAGATTTGAGATTGTAAATGAGCTGACAAAAATTCCCAACACTGGGCTGAGTGGATACTCTAATCTTCTGAGATGAGACAAAATATGAGAATGTTCTAGATACTAGGCCATGGTGTCCTATAAGAGACCCTGAGGTCCCTTGTTCAATCCACAATGTTGGAGCCTTCATATGATTATCATGTTCTGGCCATACTCCGGAAATGGACTCTAGAAAATAGGTTGAGGCCAACTAATCTGACTTTTGGAGAACCGTTTAATGGTGGATTATAGTGGACAGTTTCTGAAGTATCCCTATTGACATTGAAACATGTGTGGAATGGATATTGTTATACTTACGGTAAATGTTTTCACATCAACACACAAATACAAAATGTGGTCTCAAAAATATACTAATGATGATCTTTAATTCCAACATTCTACTAATAATAACTATGCATGTTTTTGAAGTCGTATACTCAACCTATATTCAACCACTAATATATTACTAGCTTTTTCAATCCAAAGCTACAATGCATTTGCCAAAATGCCCTTTTCCTGCTCTTATTTGGCCAAGAAGTTCCCCACGTTCTATTATTTCCCATGCTCCTCCATCCACACGTGTCCTACAATTCACAGATCAAGACTCAGCCTGGCGTTGAGAGCACCCCGCTGCCCGTGGTGGTGTACTGGAAGTGCGAGGACAAGGTCACGGACTACCGACTCGACTACCGGTTCAACGCCCCGGCAATGACCTCTGGGGCGACCCTGAAGAATATTTCAGCGACTGTGATAGTGGATGGCGGTGTTAGCAGTATGCAAAGCCTGCCCGAGGGTGTCTGGTAAATAGAAATAAGTCAAGCTCTGGGAAACGAGGGCTTAATACATTTGTATAGTGTTTTCCCAGATTAGCCTGTGCAGTCTGCACAGGCTAATCAGGGAAGACACTTTCCGTTTTATAGTATTGTTCATTTAAAGGAAGTCTCTTCTAAACAAATATCCAGTAAAGGAAGAAAGTTTCTTCCCTGATTTGCCTGTGCGGACCAGTGAACGTCAAAAAACTCATTTATGTCATACTCATTTCAGGTATTTTCGGGCATACTAAAACATTTAAAATCTATTTAAATGTTAACATTCTGACTTGTATTTTTATATATATTTATGAAAACATAAACAAAAAATCATAATTCAAAGCAAATTGCAAATAATAATGCAAATGTTTTTACCTTCCACTCCAGGAACAACGAGATGAAGCGTGCCACTTGGAAGTTGAACGACATATCGGAAGTGAGCGAAAATAGTTCCGAGGGTTCTATACGTGCCAAATTTGCGTTAGAGAATGGCAAGTCGACCCCATCTACAACTGCCTTGCAGTTTCTTGCCGAAGGGTCCACACTATCGGGTATAGAGTTTGAACTGGTCGGTCCGGGCTACCGGATTTCCTTGTCGAAGAAGAGATGTGGTGCTGGTAAGCATGTCAGAGGATGTGATTTGTTTATGTGCAGTATGGAAAGCTTTTTATTGCATAGTTACCAAATAAAATAGGATGAATCGAGTTCTGAACTGGCCTTCTGTATTTGATACCAAAAGTACACCAGTATTTTTTTCAGATTATCTAAAGGTATATACAAACAAAAAATCCATGTTTTTTGTGTGTTTTTTCCAGGGAAATACCTTGCCGATCCTGACCAAGCCAACAAAAATGTGTGATATGACTTTTTGAACGACCCTCGGAAGAAATTGAAATCATTCCAGGACTAATCTGCAGATCTCACCAATCAGATTCCATGTTTCATTTTCCTCTAGCCTATCAGAATTGTTGATGCAAAAGCAACATTTTAAACTAGCCAATTAAAACCCTTGGTTTAAAAGATACATTTTTTCTAGCCATTAGATTATGTTGATACAGTAGCTGCATTTTATATTAGCAAGTTTGTAAGTTTTATGCCCCTGGCAGGGTGGCATGTAGCAGTTGGACTGTCCGGCCAGCCGGCATTGTGTTTCCAGAATTTTTTCCTTAACACTTTAAGATATTTACCTGATGATTGGTGTGTGAGTCTACCTGCATGAATTACAGATCAAGTTAAAATTTCGTTAAGGTCCATTGATTTTTGGCAAATTTAAGGACCTTGGACTTTTTTTCTAGAATGAAATTGCTAAATATTGGCAGATATTGACCTGATTTTTGGTGTGTGAGTCTACCTACATGAATTTAGGATCAAGGCTGATTTTTGTTCTGGTCCATAGATATTTGACGAAGTGATGAGCCTCAGAAGTTTCTCTAAAAAGTGCAGAGGGGGCATTGTGTTTCACAAACACAGTACTTGTTGAAACAAACAATAGAGGTCATTCATACCTGCCAACGGACTACAGAAAAACTTCTTTGACTGGAGGTTGAACCACAATTACACAAATGCTCGAGTTAAAGAAACTTGAAAACATTCCCTAAAATTTTAAACTATAGTAATTAGTAGAGTTATCACAAAATACAAGTCATCAACATAAAAACTACACTTTCAAATAGTAATTAAAATAAAAAAGTAAAAGTACAATACAGCTGTTATGTTGTCAGCATTTTGCTTTGTTTCAATTTTTATACCAATATTTGAGATAATAGATGTAAAAGAATTAAGAGAATATCATTCTGATTGACTTGTGTTGAAAAAACAGACCCTTAATGCGTTTGAAGCTATCAAAAGGTGCAAATGCTTTGCCACTCTCAGAAAGTCCTCACACAAAGGTGTGAATCACCTCCTTTAGTAATGGAGGTTACTTTTCAATATTGCATATGATGAGGGACTGACACACTTGCTTGACTTATCTATTCTAGAGTTAAAGGTGGTGATTTCTTATTGAAGTAGTAAGGATTTTGCTGTGACTATGACATTTTTTCAAGCTATCATAGGTTTTCAAGTCATCAATATTTGAGTTAAAGAAGTTTCACTGTATTGCGTCTAGGAAATTGTGTGAAGTCAAGTTTCCAAAAGTATCTTTCAGTACTGGGGATTTAAAAGAAAAATTGCTTACGGTATTAATTTTTCTGTTAAAGCAGGTTTTCATAAAAGGTGGGCTCAGCATATTTTGTTTATATGAGGTAACCTTGTTTTTACACATCAAATTAAAAGGGTTGTTCCACATTACATGTTTGTAAACATAATTTATGTGTTGTATGAATGCAAATAGTTGAAGTGTACATGAAATTCCTGTATGCACACGAAGTGAATTAGTCACTGGAAAAGTTAAAATATTGTTTGTGTAAATAAAGTACTTTGTACTTGTGATTCATCAAGTCTTAACAATTACAAATTGATGTTTTTCATGCAGTGTTGCAGATAAAAGATCCCATTGAACACTGTGGTAAATCACAAGTTTTCATGACACAATTTATATACGAGCAGGTTTAAATTCATGCTGCATCCATCATTTAACAGGTGTGTACATTTTATTTAAAAAAAAAAAATATGGTAATCTTGCCTTTTGAATATATATAAATGCGCTGCCAAAATTGACAAACTGTAATATGTCATACATGTAATGTGTTATTTAGGAAAACTTTTTACCACAGAAATGGCCCTTAAGCAGAAAGGCTCATGATTCAATAATGTATATGAACATGATTATTTCTTTTTCCTACTATTTTTCTTTTAATTAGAAAAATGGTGGTTGTATTATACTTGTTAGTATAAAAGTAAAAAAAAAGAAGTCAATATTGCCCTTCATAGTCTTACACACGATGCTATTACAGTCATGTACAGGCATGCTTAGGCTTAGTGACAAAACCTTTATAGCCAATGGTTGCTCAAGACGTGTATCAACAACATGTGTTTGTGCTCGTAGGGTTTTACTTATTCGATTGTTAATCCTTAGTAATTGCCTAGTGCAATAGTGGTTAGTCCAGTTTTTGAATATATTGCAGAAAAATGTGCAAGTATGTTTTAATTTTTACAAGGTACATGTACATGTATAATATTAATGATAACACACCAAAATAATACTATTATTAATTATTATAATAAGATGTTATTATTATGACTCCGTGACACGTATGTTATAAATATAATAAGCAAGTATAGTGTAAATTATACAAAGTCTGTAACGACAGCTAAAGCATTATCGTCTGAATATCTAGACGATATTGTCTATTATTACTATCTAGACTATTGTATTATTATAGGGTCATTGTGTTTGTTATTCATCTATTTTGGGTGATATCTAATCTACACATGGTTGTTCACTGTTTCAAGATCCTCACACATTCCATAGGAAGACATAAGCTGTGCAAATTGGGATTTAACCCTATGCCACTCCGATACGCTTTTGACATGTGTTTAAAGTCCCATAGAAAATCAAATTTAATTGAAGACTTTTCTGCCTTGATTCAAGTTTTAAAGGCTTCATTTCCAACCCTAAGATACTGATGAGCAGCAAACAGCATAAAACCTGAAAAGACTGCGAGTTAATCACAGGCTGTTCTGGTTTTATGATGTTTGCATATAGCCATTTTCACTTTGCTTCTGAGGGGGGGAAAGGGTTAAAAACAACATTATGCCTGAAATATAGTTATCATTAAAGAAAAAAACATGCACAATTTTCCATGTTTACCAGTATATGTTGTATATTTGTCAAAAGATTTTGGTCAATAATTTGCGGGGAAGATATTGTCATGAAATTGCTTTGTTGTTAATAATTTTTAATCGGGATGTGCAATAAATGTATAAGTATGTATGTTTTGTTTAGAAATAGTGTTATATTGGAAAATAGTGTGAGATAGACATAGTCATCTTAATGACTATCATAATAATACACAATTAACTTCCCATGTCACGAATATGAGCTGTATTTGTGAAAACTGGGCTTAATGCATGTGCGTAGAGTTTCGTTCCAGATAAGCTTGTACTTAGTCCGCACAGGTTAATCAGGGAAGACATTTTCTGCTTTTTTTTGTATTTCTATACCCCCATTACCATTGGTAATTGGGGCTATATAGGAGTCACTTTGTCGGTCGGTCTGTCTGTCCCGAAATTTCATCCGATCTTCACCAAACGCCGGGTCAAAAACTAGTTGGTGTAAGGATGTCTCTTCTTAGCAAAAATCCAGTTAAGATGGAAAGTGTTGTCCCTGATAAGATAGTGCAAACTGCACAGGCTAATCTGGGATAACACTTAACACACTTGCATTAAGCCCAGTTTTCCCAGAACAAGGCTCATATATATAAATACTGTATATGCAAAGTATTGTTGTGTTAGAAGGCTTTAAAGATTCTAATTCATACAAAATACATGTTCAATGTTTGTAGCAATTCAGTTTTAATTCATTCCACAATTCACAAGTCAGGAATGTCAAGTTTAGTTTTTTGTATCTTTATGGATGTATCATGTTCTGTGTCAATATATCATGCTTATAAAACAAATCAAAATGACTGTACAGATAGGTAGCACATATATTTCAGAGAAAGCATGAGACAATGTAACAACCAGTTTAATTTGTGTATTTTATCATTCTCTTTTGAGCAGAGAAGTGTGAGGATATTTCAACAAACACATTTTCTCCATTTATGAACATGATTCTTATGAGTATTTCATTTTTTTATCACAGTTATTTTGATAATCTTTCCCTACATGTATGTAAGTGTTTTTGATGTCTTAGTGGAACATTTATTGACTAATGAAATGGCATTTCACAATAACTTTGATTTTATGAAACTATGTAAAATAAATATTAGTACCATACACTGACATACATTACCCGTTGTAATGTAGAGTTACAGATGAGTCGTACACTGACTCACCCACTCACAATTTTAAATAAGCTTATATTCGATTTTGACATTGCTACAAGAATATTGATTGAACATTCGTGCCACAACTGTGCTATTCTGGTTCTGTATGGCGTGTACTGTATATTTATTTTTTATTTTTGTAACTTTTCACTATTTCGTAAGTGTTATTGACTTGAATATCTGATAACAAAAGTACACATTTGAAAAAAAAAGTTGCTTGTTCTCCAAAAAATATTGTTATAACTTCAATATTTTATTTTGATGAGACTTTAATTGTTTTTAACAAAAAAAGAAGACTTGTAAGTTGTTAAATGCTTAGTTATGCATTTATTTTGCAATATAGCAACCTACTGTCAACATGTTCACATTATGTTTTGTTTGTTATTTTGCTTCTTTTTCTTTCTTTTAACCAGACAGCAATTATTTAATATTTATGCATTTATCTGAATTGAGTTTTGTATAACAAGTTTCACAAAGGCAAATATAATGTTCACATATCAGAATGAAATATAATCTATAACTTTTAGATACTTGGTATATTGTACCTATGTATAAACGGAAATGTTTGTGCTCGGTAAATCAAAAGAATATTGTATAATCAGTATGTATTTGTATTATTTATTCTTTATGTTCTCATATTTTCAGAACTACTCAAAATAAATTGCTTTGAACATGTTTTGTCTATGCTTAAATTATGCTTATCTAGTCTTTTTTCTGTAAAAGAAAGGATACTGGTAATTGTACTGTTGTTTTTTCTCTATAATCACAGAGTAATGTTTATGCCACTTTCAAGAAGGCGGCATTAAGCAGTCGCTTTTTCAATCTTTACATCTGTAGGTAACTTCCTTTTTAAGCCATAACTTTGCCAAATTTTTATGGATTTAGAAATTACTTGGCACAAAATGCAACGTCCACCATCACAGGATGACGTGTTATACGTCTCCCTGCCTCAAAGGTCAAGGTAACGCTTAGAGGTTAAATTTAAATGTTGGCCATGAAACTGCTTGAAAATTCCTGTGTCAGCCTGTGTAAGCCATAACTTTCCCGTATATTTATGGATTTTGAAATAACTTGGCACAGTTCAATCCATCATAAGATGACGTGTCCCGTTTAGCACTGGACAATTTTAGGTTGATAGGTCCAATTTGGCCATAAAACTGCTTGTCCAGGTTGTTACTTTGTCATTCACCACGCAATTTTGAGCCTGTGAGGACTGCGCAGTCTAATCTGGGAAGACACTTTACGAACATGCATTAAACCCTGTTTTCTAAGAGCAAGGCTCGTGTGTAGTGTAACTATTAAATGATGATGAACATTTGAATGTGTGGTGTACAACAAATGCNCAAGAAGTATGCTATATTGAAGCATGATTTTTTGTCTAAGGTTAATTGCTAATGCTATGTTTTAGTATAAGGCTTGTAACAAATTAATTTATTGATTTAATGCCATTGGTTGGAAATGGATCCAAATCAATGGACTAACAATCATGTGATCACACACATATTTCTTCCCAATCTTATAATTATTGAATTGCTTTTAGCAATGTGTATCAGGTTAATTATTTATTACCTCTTGTATGTTTGTTCTTTGTGCTATTGCTTGAATTTAAGCAAATGTCCTGAAATTAGTAATGTACTAAAACTCATCTTTATTTATGAAATTCTCCCCCACCATGTTAATTGTGGTTGTATTCTTTTGAAATATTGCATAGAGGACCACGTTTGAATACATGTATCTGTATCTTAACAAAATGATATGTGACATAATAATGTTGTTGGTTTGAATGAGATACTCATGAAGTTAGTTGGTTGAATGTGTGCATGGAATTATAAATTAGTATCAAGTATTGATTTATTGAATTTTATAGTTCAATAATAAATTTAATATACACCAAGAGTTCAGTGTTACTAATGGTCTCTAGATGTATAAACAATGCCAGAATGTATGAATACTTTTATATAACAGTTTTTTTGGTCAACATATGCAAACTTCATTGAAACAAATATTTTGACTCCATGTGACACAGTAGCAGAAAGAATTATTATCTGTACATTTGTGGATCTATATTAAACAAGACAGTATGTTAAAAGATGATTTAACATTTGTGTAAATGACTGCTGGTTAACCCACTTAAACCTACCAATAGAATGTAGGAGATATTTAAACAAAAGGCCATGATATCCCACCAGAGTAATATGAGCTGGTTCTGTTAAAGTCATGTGTAGTGTCTGCACAGGTTCATTAGGGATGACACTTTCCGCCACACTGGATTTTTTGTTATAAGGGACTCATTTAAACAAAAAATTCCATAAAAGCGGCTGTCCACACAGACTAATCTGGGACAACACCTTAAGCATATGCATGAAGCCAACTTTTCCCAAAACGTGACGCATATGATAAGATTAATGTCTTATTGGCGTATCTGGCTGGAACGATAGTGGACATTTTAATATCCTTCCGTCCTCCGTCTAAGCAAGGAACTCACACACAGATTTTCTTTGGCCTCTAGGCATGTAAATGAAGATTAGTTATGGGTAGTATAAGGTTCCAGACCAATATACATTTTGGTCTATCAGACACCATTGAGAGTGTACAAGCTCTACAAGCATGAAGCTCTATAAAGCTGTCGCCATTATTGATTATATGTGGGTGCATATATCCGTTCAATCTTGTCTGTACTGATAAGTTATCTTCATCATTCATTATGCAATTAAAAATAACTTGTTATACATGTTGATACCACTTATCTTTGTAACACCTTAACTCAAAGGTCAAGATCATACTTATAGGTCAAAGTTTGGCAGAATACAGCTTGCCTGTAAGACCCGAGTCCCTACCTCAAATGTCTTGGTCACACTTAGAGGACAAAGATCAAATGTCTTGGTCACACTTAGAGGACAAAGATCAAATGTCTTGGTCACACTAAGAGGACAAAGATCAAATTTGGACATGATACATCTTATCCTGACTGTCACTTGATAATTCATCATGCAGTTTAAATATATGTTTCTACAAAAAATTAGCATATGGAAATGGTTTAAAACACGTCTTTCCGGCTTAAAGGTCAAGGACACACTTAAGTGGTCAAAGGTCGGGTTTGGGCAAAAATACAACTTGTCTGGACTGTAGCTTCTACGTTTATCGGACAATTTTAAAATAGGAAGTAAACAAGGGCGATAAACAAAATGGTTATAAGGATGATTAACAACATGATAACTTTAAAACTGAGTAAATATGATTGTTTTACTCCAAACATGAGGGCGATAAACGCAATGGGTATACCTATTATAAACACCATGATTATTTTAATTAAAAATTCCGAAAGATACACTTGCACAATTATTTGCTTGCAACCATGAGTTGCGATGATAACAAGCATGATATAACTACAAACATGATGGTAATATTAACATGCAAAAGGATTTCTCTACAAACGTTAAAATAATAAACATAATGATGATGTTTTCTCTACAAACATGAGCATGATAAACATGATTGTGATTTTTCAATAAACATGATGATGATGATTTCTCTACAAGCATGTGGATGATAAACATGACGATTTCTCGACAAACGTGAGGATGATAAACATGATGATGATTTCTCTTCAAACATGAGGAGGATAAACATGGTGATGATGATTTCTCTACAAACATGAGGATGATAAACATGATGATGATTTCTCTACAAACATAAGAAGAAAAACATGGTGATGATGATTTCTCTACAAACAGGAGGATGACTAACATGACAATGATGATTTCTCTATAAACATGAGGCTGATATACATGATGATGATGATTTCTCTACAAACATGAGGATGATAAACATGATGAAGATGATGGTTTCTCTACAGACATGAGGATGATAAACATGATGATGATTATTTCTCTACAAACATGAGGATTATAAACATGATGATGATGATGATTTCTCTACAGACATGAGGATGATAAACATGATGATGATGATTTCTTTACAAACATGAGGATTCTAAACATGATGATGATAATTTCTCTACAAACATGAGGATGATAAACATAATGATGATGATTTCTCGACAAACATGTGGATGATTAACATTATGATGATTTCTCAACAAACATGAGGATGATTAACATGATGAAGATGATTCCTCTACAAACATGAGGATGATAAACATGATGATGATGATTTCTCTACAAACATGAGGATGATAAACACGATGATGATGATTTCTCGACAAACATGAGGATGATTAACATGATGATGATGATTTCTCTACAAACATGAGGATGATAAACATGATGATGATGATTTCTCTTGACAAACATGTGGATGATAAACATGATGATGATCATTTCTCTACAAACAGGAGGATGATACACATGATGATGGTGATTTCTCTACAAACATGAGGATGACAAACATAATGATGATGATTTCTCAACAAACATGAGGATGATTAACATGATGAAGAGGATTCTCTACAAACATGAGGATGATAAACATGATGATGATTTCTCTACAAACATGAGGATGATAAACATGATGGTGATGATGATTTCTCTACAAACATGAGGATGATAAACATGATGATGATGATGATTTCTCAACAAACATGCGGATGATAAACATGATGATGATGATTTCTTTACAAACAGGAGGATGATAAACATGATTATGATGATTTCTCTACAAACATGAGGATGATAAACATTATGATGATGATTTCTCGACAAACATGAGGATAATAAACATGATGATGATGATTTCTCTACAAACATGAGGATGGAAAACATGATGATGATTTCTCTACAAACATGTGGATGATAAACATGATGATTTTTCGACAAACGTGAGGCTGATAAACATGATGATGATTTCTCTTCAAACATGAGGGGGATTAACATGACGATGATGATTTCTCTAAAAACATGAGGATGATAAACATGATTATGATGATTTCTCTACAAACATGAGGATGATTAACATGATGAAGATGATTCCTCTACAAACATGAGGATGATAAACATGATGATGATGATTTCTCTACAAACATGGATGATAAACATGATGATGATGATTTCTCTACAGACATGAGGATGATAAACATGATGATGATGATTTCTCTACAAACATGAGGATGATAAACATGATGATGATGATTTCTCTACAAACATGAGGATGATAAACATGGTGATGATGATTTCTCTACAAACATGAAGATGAAAAGGATGATGATGTTTTCTCTACAAACATGAGGATGATAAACATGATGATGATGATTTCTCTACAAACATGAGGATGATAGGCATCATGATGATGATTTCTCGACAAACGTGAGGATGATAAACATGATGATAATTTCTCTACAAACGTGAGGATGACAAACATGATGATGATGATTTCTCTACAAACATGAGGATGATAAACATGATGATGATTATTTCTCTACAAACATGAGGATGATAAACATGATGATGAGGATTTTTCTACAAACATTAGGATGATAAACATGGTGATGATGATTTCTCTACAGGATGATAAACATAATGATGATGATTTCTCGACAAACATGTGGATGATAAACATGATGATGATGATTTCTCTACAAACATGAGGATGATAAACATGATGATGACGATTTCTCGACAAACATGAGGACGATAAACATGATGATGATGAGTTCTCTACAAACATGAGGATGATAAACATGATGATGATTTCTCTACAAACATGAGGATGATAAACATGATGATGAAGATTTCTCGACAAACATGAGGATGATAAACATGATGATGATGATTTCTCGACAAACATGAGGATGATAAACATGATGATGATGATTTCTCTACAAACAGGAGGATGATAAACATGATAATTATGATTTCTCGACAAACATTATGATAATAAACATGATGATGATGATTTCTCTACAAACATGAGGATGATAAACATGATGATGATGATTTGTCTACTAACATGTGGATGATAAACATGATGATGATTATTTCTCTACAAACATGAGGATGATGAACATGATGATGATTTTTCTACAAACATGATGATGATAAACATAATGATGATGATTTCTCTACTTACATGAGGATAATAAACATGATGATGATGATTTCTCTACAAACATGAGGATGAAATACATGATGATGATGATTTCTCGACAAACATGAGGATGATAAACATAATGATGATGATTTCTCTACAAACGTGTGGATGATAAACATGATGATGATGATGATTTCTCGACAAACATGAGGATGATAAACATGATGATGATGATTTCTCTACAAACATGAGGATTATACACATAATGATGATGATTTCTCTAAAAACACGAGAATGATAAACATAATGATGATGATTTCTCTACAAACATGAGGGTGATAAACATGATGATGATGATTTCTCTACAAACATGAGGATGATAAACATAATGACGATGATTTCTCGACAAACATGAGGATGATTAACATGATGATGATGATTTCTATAAAACACAAATTAACACTTAACTAAGCGTTACGTGTTTGAAAATAAAAACTAAGGCGACCTTGCTGTGAGTCGACCATCGTAGCACAATTAAACCTCGGCCTGTGCCCGTCATGGGCCAAGCAACGAGGAACCATTATGACACCGCCTGGGCCGGTGATCATCAACAGGGTAGCATTGACCAGGGCTAACCAAACTGTATGGTAATTCTGAAAGAATTTTGAAAGAACTGAAAATAAAAACTAAGGCTGCCTTGCCGTGCAGCATTGCCCTAGGCTAACCATACTGTATGGTAATTCTAACCAAACTGTATGTTAATTGAAATGTCATAGAGAAAAAGACATGATGTACATGTACACGAATTAAAACTTCACTAAACGTTACGTGTTTGAAAACAAAAAAACTAAGGCTACCTTGCTGTGAGTCGACCATCGTAGCACAAGTAAACCTCGGCCTGTGGCGGTCATGAGCCAAGCAACGAGGAACCATTATGACACCGCCTGGGCCGGTGATCATCAACAGGGTAGCATTGCATGACCTGGGCTAACCAAAATGTGCGGTACTTCAAACCATAATGTATGGAAATTGAAATGTCACAGAGTAAAAGATATGATGTACATGTACACAAATTAACACTTCACTTACCGTTGCGTGTTTGAAAATATAAACTCAGGCTGCCTTGCCGTGAAGAAATAACCTTAGCTAACCATAATATATAGTAATAACAACCATACGGTATGGTAATTGAAATGTGATAAAAAAAAAAAAGACATGATGTACATGTACACAAATTAACACTTCACTTAGCGTTACGTGTTTGAAAATAAAATGTATGGCTGCTGTGCCATGTAGCATCGACCTGGGCTTATCATAATGTATGGTAATTATTAGTTATAACCATACTGTATGGTAATTGAAATGTCATAGAGAAAAAAACATGATGTTCATGTTCACATACTAACACTAAACTTAGCGTTGCCTGTTTGAAAATAAATACTAATGCTGCCTTGCCGTGAGTCGATCATCGTTGCACAATTAAACCTCGGTCTGTGTCAATCATGGGCCAAGCAACGAGGAACCATTATGACACGGTCTGGGCCGGTGATCAGGGTAGCATTGACATGGGTTAATCATACTGTATGGAAATTCTTACCATACTGTATGGTCATTGAAATGTCATAGAGAAATAGACATGATGTACATGTACACAAATTATTACTTCACTTAGCGTTACGTGTTTGAAAATAAAAATTAAGGCTGCCGTGCCGTGTTGTATTGACCTGGGCTAACCATAATGTATAGTAATTCTTACCATACTATATGGTAATTGAAATGTCAAAGTGAAAAAACATGATGTACATGTACACAAATTAACACTTCACTTAGCGTAACGTATTTGAAAATAAAAACTAAGGCTGCCTTGCCGTGAGTCGACCATCGTGGCACAATTAAACCACGGCCTGTGTCCGTCATGGGCCAAGCAACGAGGAAACATTATGACACGGCTTGGGCCGATAATCATAAACAGGGTAGCATTGACCTGGCTAACCACACTGTATCACACCGTATTACGCGTCACGTCGATGGCAGATT
>VMBQ01010164.1:10698-21757 GCA_007657795.1 Dreissena rostriformis | reverse complement strand
TTTTATTCTTTTTTTTTTTTTTTTTTAATGGAGCTTTTTAGATCCAATGATTACATTTATTTATATTAAGCATTTAACGACAAACTGTAAAAAGGTCTATTTTAGATGTTTACTAAAAATGCCACAAGGTAAAATTTAGAACTCATTGGTAGTTTATTTGATTTAAAAGAGATTTTGTTTATTTGCTTTGTCAGCGAGGTTACTTCGAAGTGATTATCACTTTTATCTTTTTTTTCAAATCATTAATAGAAAAGATAATTTAAGCTTTATTTGGGGAAAACAGGACATAATGCATATGCATTTATTGTCATCCCAGTACCAGAGACTCTCTTAAAACGA
The DNA here is from genome assembly GCA_007657795.1 of Dreissena rostriformis. Taxonomy (NCBI): domain Eukaryota; kingdom Metazoa; phylum Mollusca; class Bivalvia; order Myida; family Dreissenidae; genus Dreissena; species Dreissena rostriformis. The sequence goes on along the minus strand of VMBQ01010164.1, from coordinate 21,418 downwards.
AACACACCATAAAATCAGAAAGGATTAAATCCAATCCAAGGTCAGGCTGCGTATGCCATAGTGATGCAGCTTGGTCAACAGACGCCAGTGTGGAAATTTGTCAAACGTTTTGCTGAAGTCCAGAATGTTCTTTGTCATTGGACTTCAAGAGTTTGTGTGACAAGGTTAGGAGTTGGGTTTCACAACTCTGCCTCCTTCTGAATCCATGCTGACAGTCAGTTAGGATGTAATTCCTGTCCAGGTGTCCCACGTTGCTCCAGCATTTTACAGAATATACAAGTGAGTGACACTGGGCGGTAGTTGATCCTGTCTCACCTCTTGAATATTGTGGACACTGGCAGTCTTCCATATATCTGGGATGGATCCTGCTGCTAGACACTTTTGGTATATATGGGGCGCACTCATTTGCCAGTTCTTTTAGTAACCTTGCTGAGAGCATATATGGACCCGCTGCCTTTTGCGGGTTAAGCTTCAGCAGCCGCTTCAACACTCCATAACCTGGATTTGTGGCATGGTTGGTGCTGGTTCCCAATCTGGCGTTGGGTTAAAATCACTGTCCTTTTCTGATTCAGTATGTTGGCCTTGTCTAGTGACTGGGTCACTGTAGAGTCTGCCGTTGTCGTTCAAGGAGACCACCCCAGAGTTGTCCTTTCTGTTCGACTTAATAAAGTTCCAGGAACTTTTCTGTTTGTTGGGTTGCTGATCTTGGGTTGGTCAGTGAATTCTATAAGCTTCTCACTTTATTTCATGGAAGCCTGCCCCTCTATATATTAAGTGGTTGCTTTGGCATGTTGATAGCAATGTCGGTCTTTTGGCTTCCCTGTCTCTCTTTGTCGACTGAAGAGTTTGTTTCTCTCTCAATGGTGGACCTTGATTGCTTTTGTGATCCATGGTTTTTATGCACCCTTCTTCGAAGAAGAGGGGGTATATGGTTTTTGGCCTGTCTGTCTGTCTGTCTGTCATTGTATGTGTGTGTGTCTGTTTTTCCCAAAACTTTAACCTTGGTCATAACTTTTGCAATATTGAAGATAGCAACTTGATATTTGGCATGCATGTGTTTCTCATGGAGTTGCACATTTTGAGTGAAAGGTCAAGGTCATCCTTCAAGGTCAAAGGTCAAATATATGGGTCAAAATTGCTCAAAGGGGCATAGTGTTTGACAAACACATTACTTGTTGGACCTTATTTTCAGACAGCGTCTTCGATGGGATGTGTTGATTCAAAGGCCGTTTGAGGAGCTGCTCAAAGGTAGTCCATATGTCATTTACTGGCATGTCCTTAGTATTTTCCACAAACTGGGTATTCTGGACTATCAACTCATCCTGCATTGACTTGTAGTCTGCTTTCCTGTACTGATAGACCTTACGTGTGGGTTCCTGTGTTGGAATCCTCGTATATGGCTTTGTGGTCCCCTATTCCAGAAATGGTCTCACATTTATTGATGAGGGTACTGTTGTTAGTGAAGTTATAGTCCTGGTTAAGGTTTTAAGCCAGACTGCTAAATAAAGCTTTTAAATTCTGGACATTGATTACATAAAAATTGATTAAATATAAAATAAAACACGGTTTGTTAAAATTCACATATATTTTTTTGTTGTTGTGAAATATATTTGTTTGTTGTTCTGAAATATTATTTGGCCTCAAATACTTAGACAAGTACATAAAGTAATCTTAGAGTAAGCTTAACCATGTCGTACAAGTAGAGCAAGTGATTTCTGTACTGCTGTATAAAACATGTAAAATCATAAAAATGTGCTTTATATATGTTTATATTACACTCTTATTTTAGCTAGCTCTCCAGAAGAGCAGAAATGGCTATGGCCCAGAAACAAACTGCATGTAAAACAAAGAGATCTCTTTCCACGGATGCCCGACCTGATTATGATACCCAGGTCCCTAGCCGTGGTAACCCTACGGGCGCTCGGTCTGCGTATGAAAGCCAGCTCCCTAGAAGTGATCTTGCTTTGGATGCCATACGTGATGATAATTTGGCATCTACCGGTGAGCAGCCTAATCTATAGTACTTATATAGCCAAAGCCTGGGTAATGTCTTAAGATATATATGAGTTCACAAAAATTTATTGTCCACCCAGGGTGCTAAAATGAATTTTAAATTAAAAAATATTTGAACATCACCATAACCCTTGAATATGTTTTCCTATATTTTCGTTTTGTAAAGAAATGTTCTCAGATAGAACCAAAAGGAGCAGGTTCAGCTTGCAGCTGCTAGTATGCTCTAGACTTTGTCGCAAATTAATACATTAATCATAATATACTAATAATATATTTAATGTATTTTGTCTATTTCAGATGGATCAGTAGATGGATTGCTAACTGGTGCAGGTACAAACACAAGAACCTATAATCAAGAGGCTCTAATGAAAAGCAACACACAGTTCAGTCCAGGCCAGAATATGAGTGGAGGTTAGTTAATGCCCTTAAACTGGCCTGTCTTCTTATTTGCTTTAGTACTCTGGCAGTAAGAATTGTGTGTATTGCTTGTCCATTATCACTAATTTTATTCTGCATTTTAAACATGACATGATTAGAATATATTTGCACACATCTTTTTTTGCTGTTTTTACCTTTATTATAAATCAATAAAGTTTGAGCCATATTTTGTTTTCTTGATTTCAGATAAACCTTCCCTTGAACATACCAGGAGCATGCTAACAAGTGAAAATATGAAGTCACCTGACAGTCATTTCCTAAGTGATCCCAGCTCTTTATCATCTAGAAGCTCTATGATTGAATCATTTGAATGTTTAGATGCTGAGATAAGTGCATATAGAGACAAAATGCCACCTAATTTGAAAATTGGCTTTATTGATGTTTTGATACTTTATCATGAGGACAATAGGAATCAGGCTATAGAATTTCAAGACCACCTTAGAAATGATATTATTCTTCCAAATGGTGAAAAAGTAAGAGCTTTACTGTATGATGAACCTGAACTTGAAGCTTTGTCTACTTTAAAAATTGGGCATTTAACTTCTGTTGTTGAGAGGAGTACATATGTGTTTATGTTTCTGACAAAAGAATTCGCAAATGATAAGTGGATGGAGTTTTCCAGTGAACCTTGTCTAATGGAAGCCATTACAAACCCAGAGAAACAGTGGTGTGTGGTTCCTGTGTTTACGGAAAGGAGGGGGAAGTCTTTCAGGATTCCAATGGGCCTGAATACGCTTAAAGGAATAAGCTACTATAACAATGACAAGTTTTATCGTGCTGGGTTGGAACGTTTGATTGGGGATAAAGTTCAGAACAGGAAAAATGCAGATGAAAAGTTAAAAATCAGACAAAAACAGTGGATAGAAATATATAAGAGAGAGCAAGCGATTCAACATGAAAATGTAAGGAGAACAGTACTGATTGAAGAACAGAAAACACAGCTACTGGTGGACAATTTGGTGTATGAAACAGGCCGATTGTTACGCAATGGAGCTTTTCCTGGGTCTCAAACACTTGACCCTTATGGCCCTACTTATGTTCCACCGAGCCGTACTAGCTCGTATGTTGGTCGCATGCCTTATTCCCTCAGTTCTGGCAGTTTGAACCCAATGAAGCCTCAACAGTCTGCTGTACAGTCCCATTTTCAGCAGATGAACCAGCAGATGAGACCATGGGAAAATGGTCCTGTCAACAGTGACCAGCATTGCTTGAGGCGTAGTACATCTACTCCCAGCACCGTCGATGGCGACATGGGGACACCCTCAGTGCAGATTCAGCTTCGTACCGAGTATGGCACTCAGGCTGTTGATGTGCCGTTGAGTGTGGCAGAGGAACTGAAACAGCTACCAGCACATGAAAGGATTCACAGACTGAATGAGTACTTTAGACAGACCCAGGAACAAACCTGTCAAAAAAGTGTTTCAGGACCTTATAATCCTGCCAATGTGGAAATACCACCCGAACTTTTGGAAAGGCTTAAAGATCTGTCTGAGGATGTGCGAGAAAAATCAATACACTTTTATTGTGAAGAATTGAACAGACAGACTGGTGATCTATCAAGTATAAACAATAGCTCCAGAAGCCAAGAGATGCCTTTTCTCTCTGTTGTACAAAACTCGTTTAGAGATTCAAGTTATGGCAGTCATCAGAATGGTAATGCTGGGCATGCACATGGCCATGTATCATCAAATGCTTCCCTTCGAAATCCACCTGAAGAACAGAATGCACAAGGTACTATTTGCTTCCCAGGCTCTGTTGTCTGATTTATAATCATTATTGGGTAATATTTTCAATACCAAAAAATGAAATATTTTCCAATATCCTGTTACTAAAATAACAAACTGATGGTTTACCTTTCGATGTTTGGAAAAGACTCATTGCAATAAAAGACTGCATGATGTTGATGTAAATGCTGGTACCATTTTTGTCAAGCCCGCTTGCGGATAGTTCTTTATAGCAGATTGTTGAGTGTATGTGTGTTTGTGTGTACGGACCAAACTTTAAAAGACTATTACCTTGTCATTCATGATGCAATTGTAAAATATATTTCCACAAATGTTCACCATCATGATACGATATGTCATGTGGAACACAAGTCTACCTATCTCAAAGTTAAAGTTCACAATTAGCGGTCAAAGTTCAAATTTTCAAAGTTTGTCTCCCCTTTATGCACGTTTGGCCAAAAAACAGTCTACAGAAATTTTCTTCTCTGGCTTCTCCTCAATCAAAACCCTGTATACCACATTTAGTCTGTTGCATACAGAGGACAAAAGCTGTATAAAAACTATAGTTTTTAAACAAACATCACAAGTTCTACCCATGCCAGGTTAGTTTCTCAAAATCTACATGTCTCAGGTGAGCGACCTAGGGCCTTTAGGCCGTCTTGTTCAATGTTTTCATTCAAGTTTAAATTTAAATAGATGAAATTTTTATTTCAACAGGAGGGTGTCCTTATTTGAGCATATTTGATCAGTTTGATCAGGATGGTTTGCCTAGTGGGAGAAGCTTTATTCCAAGTGAAGTGCAGTCAATTAGTGGTGACAGGAGCAGTGTTATGAACCAGGAGGGCCGTTCCATGAGTGAAAGAAGCAGTGTAGGGACCGAGGGACTGTCCATGGAAGAGCCCACTTCTATGAAAAAACCAGCAATGACCATACAGTCTGAAAAGAAAACCATTGAACCAGCAGCCAAAGTCGTGCACTATGTAAGATTTATTGCTTAATGGATAGATATTTAATATACATGAACAAATATTTAACCTTTGAACCCTCATATTAAGTTACCTACCATAGAAGAATTTTTAAGACATACTTCTTTTCAAGTTCTGAATTATTTTTATGCCCCCTTTTTAAAAAAGGGGGTATATTGTTTTTGGCCTGTCTGTCTGTCATTCTGTCTGTCCAAAACTTTAACCAATATTAAAGTTTTGTCATAACATTTGCAATATTGAAGATAGCAACTTCATATTTGGCATGCATGTGTATCTCATGGATCTGCACATTTTGAGTGGTGAAAGGTCAAGGTCATGGTCATCCTTCAAGGTAAAAGTTTAAAAATATATATTAAAGCGGCGCATTAGGGGGCATTGTGTTTCTGACAAACACATCTCTTGTTTATCTGTTGATATTGTAATTAAAATGAAACAGTAATGAACAGGGACTTTGACTAAGAAAGTGGTACATGTTTAGTTTTTTTGTAAAAAAAAAGAAGAGAAGATTGCATTCTTTAGATAAAAATCTTGACAGAATGTATCTTTTATAATGTATTTTAGATATTTGTGTTTTTGTTCAACTTGCACTTTCCAACCTTTTGGCCCTGCTTTCAAGAAAACATAAAGGTGTAAATACATTTCAGACAATCAACGTCTATGGCCCAACAAACCTTCAAGTAGGAGACCAGAATGTGTTGGAGAAAACAAGTTCAAAGTCTGATGTTGATGACGATGATGATGATGATGATGATAATGAAGGTGGCACCAGTGTAAAGGTCTCATCGGAAAGATCTAAGAAGCGTCTGAGCCAAGATTCAGCACCTGGTGAAGAACAACAGTTGAAACCTTGCAAAGATAGGTATGTTGTGTGTAACTTACTCAGTTAAAAAAAAAAAAATACATGATGGCTTAATTTCTATCCAGGATTGAAATACACTGTCAAATACACTAGAACAATCTTAGTATTTCCTCACCAGAGCACAACGTTCTCGTGATATGCTTTTGTTTTTACCTTTTGTCAATTGTTTATCTTCGTGTGTAGTCAACATAACCTTGTGAACACTCTACAGGCCACATTTATTGCCGAATCTTTATGAAACTTGGTAAAAATATTTGTGCCAATCATATTATGGCAGAGTTCAACACAAGGTCATTTTTTGTCAAAAACTAGTAAAACTTAAAGAAAAGCTTGTTAATGCTAAGTTTGTCGCATTTTTGCCCAATCATTATGGAACTTGCCTAGAACATTTATCCCAAATGATGTCTTGGCCCAATTCAGAAATGGTTCTGGTCCATTGAAAAAAATGGCCGTCATGCTGGGGCAGATTTCCTTAAATGGCTATAGTGAAACCTTGTGAAAATTGAAGGAGTTTTTCTAAAAGTATCTTTGTCCAGTTGGATAATGATTCCAATAAAAAAATATGTGTACCAGTGGGGAGGGCAGTTTTCCTAATATGGCTATAGTTAAACCTTGTGAAACAGTTTAGAGGTCACGTTTATTTCCCAATCTTATTGAAACATGGTCAGAACATTTTGTCCCAATTGTATCTTGATTGACACAAGGTCACATGGGATCAAAAACTATGTCACTTCGTCAAATGAAAGAAAAAACTTGTGAATTGTAATATGCCACATTTATTGCCCAATCTTCATGAAAGTTCTTCCATGTTCTATAAGATTTAATTTACAAAAGATCATGAGACAATGTGTATGATTTGCTTATTGCATGTTATGAAGTTATAGAAATATGAACAATTAACGAATTAATAGTGTATATATATATTTTTACCTTTGCAGCAATATGCTTAAAACAATATTAAGTTATAAAAAATGAAAATGTCTGTAATCAGTATTAACACTCATTAATTTTCTCTAGTGAGTACAATGATGAAGAAGCCACATCATCGAAATTGGGCTACAGGGATGAGGCTGGCACCCTTCACTCCACAGAAAGGCCTGTGTCAGGGGAAGTCAGGCCTTCTCAGGGCCCACCTTCAGCCGCAGGGACCTCCTGTAATGTGGATGCGGCCCCTTCCACACAATATACGCCACCAATGAAGATGGTTGCCAAGGCAGTGGCCAACCATTTGCCAGAGGTAGTAGCAGAAGAGGGCAGCGATGCACAGCGTGAAGAGCTATCAACTTCACAGGTACAAACATGTAATCAGATAATTGACAAAAAAATCACCCATTCATTTTTTTAAAGCAGAGGAACATTAAGTAAAAAAATCAGTTTTAAGATTGATTGCTATGTTGTCCAATATGTTTATTCCATAATCATGCATTCTATGATGAAAAATGACCCTGTGGTATAAACTAAGCTGTCTTTTTATCTTGTTGAAAACTGCAAACAGTATAATGATGTAATCTTGTTTATTTGCATGATGTCATTACATGTTTATGATGTTTTTCAACCATTTCTTGTGTGTGTGTTCTTTTTCTTGAAATATAGACAAAACAAAATGAGACAATGCATACAGATCAGTTAATTGTATCAGGCTTAGGAAATTTAAGCATGCATCAAGCATTGGCAAGTTGTTTCAGATTTTCATGCTGAGAAAATAAAATTATAAATAAACAATTTCTTAATCACTTACAGTTTAAATTCTATACTTTGACATACGGGTACTAAAAATAGAGTGTTTATCGGATTTGGATAAGTTACCTTTTCTTGTATTTATTTCAGAAGTCAAAGCAGATAAAACAAGGATCCATTGAACAGGTCAAAACTAGCAAAACTAGTGAGGGTTCCTTTCTGGAGGAGAGTGTGAACATGAAAAGTCCGCAGTCCTGGTTCACGAAGTCCAGTGAGGGCCAGAAGAACATAGTGAGTGTACCACCTGTTGTAAAACCAAACTGGGTTCAGGAACCCAATACTTCTGATAAATACGGAACCTTGGAGAAGCAAATGGCGGATGTGAGGACCCAGGCAGTGGTGAAGCCAATAAGATTAAGCAGAGAGCTAGACAGCGACAATGAAGACCAGACATATCCTAAATCTCTCGCCAGGTCAGAGAATACATCGGCTACTGCCGTTAACAATTCGGGTGTTTCGATGGAAATCAGTCAGTCCACAGTTGTAAATCAAGTTGCTACAGCTTCGCCACCACCAATGACATTTTCAGTAAATCAGAGTCAAAACAGCCAGCAGCAAAATACCAGTCAAGTAACTTTGCATGACAGTCGTGAAAAAACAAATGCTACCGTTACTACCATGCATGACAGTCGTGAAAAAGCAAATGCTACCGTTACTACCATGCATGACAGTCGTGAAAAAACAAATGCCAAGGTTGCGCAATTTGGATTTACCAACTATTCAAAACAGCACCAGTTCTGCATGAAACTGAGTCTACCAAAAGAGCGTGTGAATGGAAATATGGACAGTATTGATGATAGTGAAGTTGAGGTAGTAAAGGAAGCGTCGCTTACAAATCAGGAGAGTAAGTTGTCCCCAGTTGGGAAAACCAAAAAGTCTGTGTTTTGTACAAGGTCTCGTCAGTATTAAGTTTTAAGCGACGGTTGTTTTCCATGACCACTGTATTTGTAATATACAATTCTAATATGTAAATCATCTTGGCATTTGTTGTGCTTATGAATTAAGTATGACTGATATACTAACCTTAATGATAATTATTCAAACAGAAAATATATGTATGAAAAATGACGTTGTTGACGCACTTTTAAGGACCTTAAGTAATCAAATAAGTTAAAACACATCAAATTAACAAATACACTTGTTAATATTTAAAGCAATAATTTTCATCATATGCATAATAGTTTTATAATAAAGCATGTGTTGACAATATAAATTTAACAAATGAATGCAAAAATAAAGCGAAATTTTATTACCATAATAATGTTTTAGTTATAAAATATATTGATTTTCAGCACATGGACACACAAGTGTCTTCAATGCCAGTGAAGTCACAGAAAGTGCATCAACAGGTCATTATACTTATTGCATATTGTAAAAAGATTAATATTCGTGGGCATAAAATATTGCTTTTTTTTTCAAAAACTAACAATTTCATGAGCACTTAAATATGTGGTTTCCTAATAGTAATATATTTTTAATCAACAAAATGCTTTGCACATCAAAGTACTCTGTTTGTCTCGCGTTACCCATAACAAGAATTTTAGCACCGCGCGAAAGCACCATATTAAGAGCCTTCAATTTAGTGAACTACACCTGATATGCAACACGCGAGATTGGGCCCCTCTCCAACGAGCGTATTAAGCGTACCCAGGGGATATTTAAGTATACTTAAGAGTACCCGGGATACATTAAAGAAGTTCCCGAGCCGACAATTACCAATCTAGCAGCACTGACCCTTAAATTTTGCGAGATATGGTGCCCATTAATTCACTACCTTCATTCAGAATCCTACAGACAAAAACTTCCTCAATTTCTTTTGGGGCTATAATTGGTAAGGACGTGTGTCAGGCCGCTTAGTATATATAACCCATATAGAACGCGGGTATTTGCTCGAATACATAGACTGGAAATCTATGGAGACTGTATAATTGGTTAAAATATTAATGATAATTATATTTATTTATATTTTGTTAACTGTGATGAAGTTTTCATTATCCGTTGATTTTTAATTGACAAATAATGTGGGAATAAAAAAAGGAAAATAAAATAAATTATAAAATGAAAGTAAAAAATTATCTATTCAGCATATATCCGAAAACAAAAATCTAATCGCATTCAGTGCGGAAACAGGCCAACAGCGACATTCATCATGTATTGCACAAGTAATTACAGCGGGGTATAACGCATGGTATAAATCTGTCGTTGAACATATTATTTAATCACATAAATAATAAGACAAAAATAATATACACTACGAAAATCACGTTATTATTTTAGGGTGTTTATCGGAATCAAAAGGTCAACAAAAGGCATTTACTGGCTTATTGATCTGTTTTACCCATCCCGTATCCACATTTATAATATCTATGTTTTAGCGGCTTCTCTACGTTTCCTGGCGCAGTCCTTGTTGGACCTGTTTAAAGCGGGACTGTACGATTTTTATATGTGTTAAATTTTAATATATTGATAAAATTATGTTACGATGACACAAAATATGCAATAAAAAATATACATTGAAGACGAATTTCATAAAATGCAGCAAAGACAAGTTAGCGCTGGTTAAAGCCGATGCCGACACTTTTACTCGTTTTAGTAAGGAAACAAAATTGTGTCTTTGTGCCGTATGAACGAATCTGCACTAAAACTAAATTTAGATTCACATTGTACATGCATTATATACATGCTGGCTTATTTGACTTCCAGTCATTTAAGGTTTCAGATTTAAATATCTGGCTTATTTCGCATTTTTCGACACATGTTCTTCTTAACTTTTATTTTAATTTATATTGAAATATATGTATACTAATTTTCAACACATTTAAAAAAAAATCATAAATATTTGACAAAATCGTACAGTCCCGCTTTAAATGACTGGAAGTCAAATAAGCCAGCATGTATATCATGCATGTACGATGTGAATCTAAATTTAGTTTTAGTGCAGATTCGTTCATACGACACAAAGA